>JWIW01000083.1:32122-171526 GCA_000966855.1 Fusarium sp. JS1030
TAATCTGAGCAATGATTGTCACGTCAAGTAATACCAAGAGGGTGTCTTGGGTAACTTAGTTGTATTGATAGCTGAAGCTTCTACATAAGAAATGCTAAGGAGTGTAGTTCTATATATATTGAATGTTTCCTTGAGGGGATCACGGTGCGAGTGGTGAGGATCACTACCTCGATCGTGATCCAGATCACCAGGATCACGGTGTCGTGGGTGATCCGTTCGTGATTGGTCGACCTTGTGGGTCCTTCACGTGACGTAATCGCGAGGGCTGTGACAATTTTGTGACACTCGCTTGTTTGTGACACTCGCATATCAAACACGTTATATATAAGTTTTAATAATGTCTTAGAATTGCTCTGCATTTCTCGTGGTCGGGCGACACGCCTTGAGTGAAGTTATCGATGCCATTACTCCCACTCACCGACGTTTATCACTGGCCCCAGAGTGTCTTGAATTCGACCCAACATCATCCCGAACCCAGCAACTGCTTACATCAGGTTACAGTCTTAGTTAACAGCCTCCGCTACCTCACAACAACTATTTAATTCTACAATTCCTATTCAGGTTCCCTTTATGCACGCTTTTTCAGCTCCCAGGACGATTATACGATTAAGTAAAAGCTTTATTGACTTCTATTTATACCCCCCTATCCCGCCTGTATCATCCAAACGGGGTTGGGCCTGTCCTGTATCACAAGTTAGCTATGTTGGGAGGCCATAGTTTACGCGCCACGGGCTCCAAACCTGATCGAAATGGACTTGGTCTCTGTATACTCGTCCAGTGCATACTTGCCGAGCTCCCGCCCAAGTCCGCTCTGTTTAACACCCCCCAAGGGAACCCTCGGAGAAGGCAGAGGGACACTGTTGATACCAACGCTGCCCGCCTTGATGCGGTCCGCTACTCGTAGAGCACGATCAATGTCCTGTGTGAAAACAGCCGCTTCGCGTATGTTATTAGGGGCATGATCCCCACAGTAGACGTTGGACATTGGAGACTCACCAGATAGCCCGTACTCGGTATCATTGGCCCAAGTCACCACTTGCTCCTCATCCTCGAAAACCTTGACAACCAACACAGGACCAAAGATCTCCTCTTTATAGATACTCGCGTCATCTGAAGGATCTAGAAAGATAGTGGGCTCAATCCAGCATCCTTTCAAATCTTTTCGCTGCCCGCCGACGACAAGTTTGGCATCTTGTTTACCAGCTTCGACATAAGACAGAACGCGGTTGAGCTGTGCTTCATCAGCCACCGGAGAGACGCTCTGTGGAGCCTGCGAATCAGGGCCCATCTGCTCTGCAGCAGCATGATAGATGGCCTTGAGGCTGGCGATGGTGTCCTCGGCGATATCCTTATGCACATACAGGCGGCTTGTCGAAGCGCAGACCTGGCCAGCATTGACCAAGGCCGCCGATGAACACCTACAGTGAGGGCGAGAATCAGCTTTGGATAGATCAAATGAGGACGCCGAATTGGATGCGCTTACCAATGGATTGCGTTGCGAATGTCCGCGTCCGGAAACACAATGGCAGGAGACTTGCCACCGAGCTCAAGAGTAACACGCTTGAGGTTTGACTTAGAAGCAGCCTCCATTACCTTGCGACCAACGGCAGCAGACCCAGTAAAGGTGATCTTTCGTATACCAAGATGCAGTGCAAGTGTACTACCAGTTGCGCCTCCTCCGCTGAGGAACTGTACCACGCCTGGAGGGAAGCCCGCCTCCACGATCAATTTTCCGAGGGCCAAGTAGCCCAGGGGAGACTTTTCCGAGGACTTGAATATAATGGTGTTTCCCGTAGCCAGGGCCGGAGCAGCCTTCCAAGCAAAGAACATGAGGGATGCGTTCCAGGCGCAGATGGCTGCGCATACACCGATGGGTTCATGCTTAACGATGCACATAGTCCCATTTTCAGAAGGGAAGCTTTCGCCCGCCAGCTTGTCTGCCCAACCTGCGTAATCTACATAATGTTGTCAGTTCAATCCAGGGAAGCCGCCATAATTGGGGCTTTCACTTACACTTGAAGACTTCAACCGCATTCTTGACGTCCATTGCTTCCACCATGATGGCAGAGTTTCCCATAGCCACGGACTCGAGACGACCTAGTTCAGGGCCGCTGGCTTCGATCAAGTCTGCCAGCTTCCAGAGCAGCTTTCCACGCTCGGCACCAGACAGGGTAGACCATGGGCTACTTTCAAAAGCCGCACTTGCGTGTCGTACAGCAGAATCAACATCTTCTGGCCCGGCGACGTGAACTTCGGAGGTGATAATATCCAGGTTCCTTGGGTTGACCACTTGAATTCGTTCTGAAGAGCGGGATTCGATGTACTATGAAATATATTAGACAACAGTGTCACTTTGAATTGCCACCTATAGTGATCTTGTTCTTTTTGGGCACCTCGTTGTTGATGAAGAGCTTTGTCTGGAGCTTGACTTGTGGGGAGGATGGGTGTGACATGGTCAATAGATGCAGAGGGTCTTTTCGATAGGGTAATAATTGTTACTTTACGAATCAGAAAATTTATCTTTCCAAGATTAATGTTCCTTTATAGCCACCAAGAACATGGACTATCGGGAATCGGGACCTCCGGGACCCGGAGTGATAGTCAACCACGTCGCTCAATCAGGAAATATGAACCGTTAGCTCTGATTGGCCAACGCCGCATCGTCCTAGAGACGCAGTCCATCATTTCCCCAGCTCGTCACCGTGTTATTAGCGTTTTATGATGTTTTAAGTAAGCCCGATCCTTCCCGGACCCCCCTTATATGATAACTCGGGTTGAACGAGACCTGCGTGGCGGGCTAGACCATGGTGATAATGCCGGGCTACGTAGATGGTGCTTTTGCAGACTCCATGGTAGCATTCACACTTTTCATGAGCAAACTATGCATGGCTTGTTTATGAATTGAGATGGAAATTAGGTGGTCAATAACAGCGTAGCATAGGTACATGGTACGGGCCAACAGGTCAAGCAGGCTAGGGGGCATCCAAAGGATGTAAGTTTATACTAGTCTAGCTATGTCTTCGACTAAGATCCCCCCTCCTCCACAGCGCTATGGGGCCCATTCCTAGGTCTAAACGGTCCAGATCTGAGACTACTTGGTTCCGCTGACAAGGCGGTTGCCGATGAGATAACCAGCGCGACGGCCCTGCTCTACTGCTCCATCCATATAACCAACCCAACCATCCGCAATATCTGAGCCAGCAAGAAGAACGCTGTCACTTATCTGCCTGTTTTCCATTAGGCGAGCAAGGTCACCAATTAGTATCTTGGGACCATAAATTGACCAAGCACCCTTTGCAAACTCGTCCATACGCCAGTCATGCCACAAAAAGTCGTTGATCTGCCCCGTTCCAACCTTCCGAGGGACAAGATCGACTAAAGAGTCATTCAAAAGTTTAAGTGGGTCATCTTCGATGGCTTCAGGCTGGCTGTCGCTGCTTTTGAAAATAACCATGTTTGTGCCATTCGCCTCCGAGGTGGACTCGGAGAATCCAAAAATGGATGGGCGATCAGGAGTCGAAACTCCAAAGAACCTTAGAGAGCCGCTGTCGGAGTGGACGTGAAGTTTCCCGCCTATATTCTGGTGGCGAATAGATGAATAACAAGGCGCCAGTGCCGGCGAAAACCGAACATCGCTCAGGCAGTTGATGGGAATCGTGCAGATGACATGCTTCGCCTCAAAGGTTTCTCCACCATCGATGACCACCTGAGCACCAGGTCCGATGTTGGAGTTGATTGCGGTGACTTTGCGGTTGAATAGGGCAGTGCCTTTGAACTCGTCAAACATGGCGTTGGCTAGAGCTGTGGTGCCGCCAGGGATCTTGAGCGTACTGTTCAGTTCCATCAACCTGGCAAAGTCATAGTCGGACAGAGCATAGAGGCGAAGGAGGCTAAGAAACCCAGTCTTTGTTCCCTCCGTGAGGCCAAACGTGGCCATCACAAGCCCCAAAAGCTTCTTCTCGCTGTCTGATAGGTCCATCTGGGCCAACCGCTGCTGCACACTGATGTCCCACTTGTCGACAGCATCTCGGTTTGCCAGGGGATTATGGGGCTGTTGGATGACCAGGCGCCCCCTCTGGCCATCCACATCGAAGAACTTGTCGCCCAAACTGAACGCGGAGGCCAGATCTCCCAGATCATCACCCATCTTGACCGGAGTTTCGGGTCCCAAGGCAATGCTCTTCTTTTGCTCTGTCAGACCGTATCGGCTCATCTCAGCCCAGATGTTGGGCTGAAGGTGGTGAACCCAGCCGCCGCCCATCTCATAGTCATTGTGCTTGCCTCTACCGACCCATGTGCGGCCGCCGATGCGATCGCGGCCCTCGAGGATGAGCACGCGGTGGCCCTGGGCTGACAAGTCTCGAGCCGCGATCAGACCGGTGAACCCAGCGCCGACAACAATTGCGTCATAGGACTTGGCATAATTCTTTGTGTCCTCTTTGACGGCCGGGGACGGCAAGCCTTTGATGACGACTTGCTTCTCAAAATCCCAGGAGCGACCTTCCTTTGAAACTGGGAGCGAGCTGGAAGACATGATGATGAGAAATACAGTAGTGAATGATGTAATGCAAGGGCAGGGGTGAATGAATTGAGTAAGAGAATTAAATAAGGTTTATGCAAGGTTGTATGAATTGGAACTTTGACACTGCAGAAACCTCGGATTCAAGAGAGAGAGCGAGGCTATTTATAGGTATAACCCTCACGTCGCAGCTATAATGGATTTCTTACTTGCCATGAAGTATCTACGTACTTTGAAATGTCCCTGGTTCTTATCAGACCCAAGTCTGTGGTCGATGCTTTCTGGGGACGGGTGCGCGGATCCCGACGGGCCCGAGTTCCGAAGTAGCTTTGCAATATCTCTAGTCTCCCAGCCTAGCAAATTTGACCTGCCCCCAGCATCATTGCTGCATGGCCTCAGAACCACTTACCATGTCTCGCAGCTCTATCATGGGGCTACCGGCCAGATTTGTGCGGAACAAGCCCGGTAAGCCGCCCCGGAGGCGAGAGGCATGACCCCTCAGCTAATATAGCATCCCCTACCTCCAGGTTCAGGTTGCGGAAACTGTAGAAAACGCCGCGTTCATTGCGACATGGGTTCTCCTCAGTGCTCCCGGTGCGTGACAAAGGGCATCAACTGCCCAGGGTATGCCGTCAGTCTTCTGCGCTGGAAATCCGTCGATCACCATGTCGAGTCAGCCCGCTGTGCTCAGAGGCCCGCTTCGATGTGTGTCTCAATCTCCCCGCCATTTCACATACTAGAAGCTGGAGGCAACGACGGCTCCTTTTTAGATCGTTACTTTGGCAAGGTTGCCCCCATATTATCCACGTCCATGGCGACTGATTCTGGAAATCCTTTTGGCATCCACCTACGTCAATTCCTCTCCCAGAACGGTGCCCTGAGACACACCCTCATATCCATCGGTGCCATCCAGGATTCCTTCTTTAACAAGTCTAGTCTTCATCATGCCTGGATACACAGGGCTACGGCTTGTCGACTACTGCGGCGGGACCTAGACAAGGGTCAGGGAGGAGAGGGTATGATGTACTCTGTAGTCCTTCTTGGCTTGACAGAAGTGCGTCTCTCATGGGTGATCTCCTTGAGGTGTTTATCTTACAGCCAGCTGACTTTAGTAGAACAGCTTTGACACACAAAGCGAAAAGCCGTACCATGTTCATGCAGCCAGAGCCCTAGTGCGCGAGCATCAGAAGCTTGGTCTTCCGGGGCCTACGGCTCTTGCTAACGCCGTTCTCTGGATGGAGGTTCAAGCATGCTTCGTCTATGATCATGACGATTACGACTTTGACGCACGGCCTCGACTCCTTGCCTCTAGTGATGGCGAAGCGCGTGATCCTCTTCTGCTACTACAAGACTGGGGACCGTTATTTCAACTCGTCGGCCGGGCGGCCTGCACCGCTAGAAAAGCGATGCAAGGCGGAATCACGGTAAATCTGCAGTCGACGGCGCAGTCGATAGTGACTGCTCTGGCTACCATACAAATCTGCGAGGATCCCGCTTTCAACAATGGACAAGACTCTGACGCCCACCTTATGGGCGAAGCGCATCGACTAGCGGCAATGCTTCTCCTCTATCACTACTTCCCGCAGTTGGACATCCTTGAGCACAAAACTTCGGAAGACACAAACGCAGGGTTTTTTAAAGGCCTTCTAGACAGAACCATGCGCTGTCTGAGAGCCATCCCGCTCTCAAGCAGCGTGTGGCATGTCGCCGGGATCCCAATGCTCTCTGCGGGGCAGTTTGCTCGCAACGCCGACGACAGAGACTTCGTGCGCACCGCCGTGCGCGAGGTGACGAAGAGAGTTTCCATGCCCCACGTGGATTTGCCAATGGCGCTACTGGAAGAGTGCTGGCAAAGCAATGATCGTGGCACCATGGTTACCTGGATGGAGATCATGGCATCCCGCGGGCTCCGGGCCTTGATGAGTTGAGGTTCGAGAGTTCCAACGAGGTCAGGTTAACGTTGTGACGCCCCGGGGGAGTTGGCTCTGACCAATCAGATCTCCCGCTTCATATTTCCTGATTGGGACATGGATACCAGGCCATTAGATCGGTCAGCAGTAGACAGGTCCCGGCAAGAATGTAACATCAGGTCCAACTATTGCTTATCGCCCTAGAGGCAATGCCCCATGTCTTTGTCTATATTTTACCCCTATTAACCCGGGTCCCCATTTTTTGAAGGGTAGTATCGTACCCAATGTTCAAGGTAGTTAGTTAGGCCTTGGAGAGGTTTGACGCCCAATGCCAACTCTGCAAACCAAAGATCAATCAATTGCGTCCTAGCTCACATATAATATATCGTTATTTAGGTAGACTCTTAATGCTCAGCTCAAGAGTCTCCTCCAGCGTCGACGGCTTCTTGACGTGGCCCAGCTTCAACACGTCCGCATCATCCATCTCCCATGCGCCCTTGTTGGCCAGGAGCTCAGCAGCATATGGCAAATAGCTCCAAACGTCGCCCCTACCTTTCTCCCGACGCAGCGCTGCTAACTTATCCTCGAGCTCCTGGATGCTGCCGGCTCTTTTGAGCTCGACAGGCTTTCCGCTGACACGACCAAAGGCTTCGGCGATCTCCTCAATGGAACTCTGCCCTGAGGGAATCCTAAAGAAACCACCTTTTCCGTCCCTCACGCCGTCTCCGTTTAGGAGCACCTCGATGGTGTACGCAGCTGCGTCGTCTTGAGTTGTCCAAGGTTGTTTGTACTTCTTGCCGTCACCCCAATATCTAAACACAGCCTTATCATCCTTCATAGTGAACGATCCAAGCCCCAAGAATGTGATCAAAATGTCCTCAAAGGCCCCGCAGAACATGTAGACGGGGCGGATAGAACTAGTCAAGGCGGCCTGGTTCTCAAACGAAATGTGGGTGTCGTAATGCTCAAGGTCGCCAAACTTTATCTTGGTCCAGTCATAATTCCAAGACGAGGCGATAAATATCTTGATGCCCGCGCGCTCAGCCGCCCGCAGGAGAAGGAGACATCCATCTAGAGTGAGGACGTCTGTGGGTGCATAGGCACAGATGACTGCGTCCACGCCTGTGACAGCCTTGTCGAGAGCAGGAATGTCCTCGTGCGAGGTGGACTTGACGAACGACTCGAGATTCTGGGAAATGGCCGGGTCCAGTTTGTCGGGGCTACGGCCTAGGCCACGTACTTTGAGGCCTCGGGCCAATGCGGCGGTAGCGAGCCGCTGACCAAGGGAACCAGTGATGCCAGCAATGAGGACGAGCATGGTGAAAAATGGTCAAGGATTCTTGGGTATAGTCGACCTCTGACGAAAGAGAGAAACTTGCGTCCAGTGCAATGCTTTTCATTTATACTTCAAATCTCCTCAGCTACAGCAGCGATCCAAGTCCGCACCAATGTCCGCACAGTAGCGCTTTGGCAAATTTTGTAAATATAATTGCAGCAGAATGATTATCCTGTTGTCTGCCAAGGATTTTCACCAACCGTGATTGGTCAAGATGACTTTGATAGGCTTGACTCGTGTATTGCCCCAGCTAGCCTATTTGTCAGGTCATAACGTTATCCAGGTGGATATCATGAGATCACTCCCCTGCTTTCGGCCGCCCATATTGCCCCGAGCCGTCGAATGCCAAGACTCTACTCGATCTGCAACAAGACCTAGCGCCCAGCTTGGTTTACAAGGATATGTTCCGTGCGGACTTGAAGTGGACTCTGAAGCGGACTTTGGACCAACAGCTTCCCCCTGGCTGGCGATCGCCAGTGGTATATCTAATACATACCTCTGCGGACTTGATTACTTCACTACAAGCATTAAAATTACCCCATGATGATATTCCATGTCCATTCCGGACTGTTTCCGGTCCCAAAATTTTATACTCGCTCAAAGGCGTAAACTTGGTTCCGGCTTTTACCGCAAAGACATTCAGCGGGTTCGCGGCGTCATTCTAAAGACCGGCAGGATTGGGCACCAAGATTCCCAATTCAAATTTGTAAGCAATGAAGCGGCAGTTACAAGCACAGAATAAGAAAGGCAATCTATTAAGCAAAGACTATTAAGTTAAGAGAAAACATACCAGTAATCTAAAAATCTATGAATCCTTAGGCCATAAAACAAAGTCTAAGTAAGATAGCAACAAGAAAATAGGAGAAGCAGTAATACCCATCGTATAATACCTATCTAAGAAAGACTATCCACCATCAGATCTCTCTAGAAATATCAGGCGAGATAACCTCTAGTTTCTCCACCAACTCTTGAAACAGGGCCTTCTGTATTTGAGCACCTGTCTTGTTGGTGACATGAGACGCAGGACTAGCTATGTAATTAGCATCTTGTCTCAAAGTCGCAATAAATAAAAAGCTGCTTACGTTTGAACATGACAATTCGTCAAATACTTTCCGTTACTCCCGGGACCAGCGAGCACCCCATGCACGAGTGCACGGCTGCCCATCTCGGTGCTACGAGCGAGGAAGTCTGGTGGCGCTGGAGCGTCGATGTCACGTAGTAAACCCGACTTACAGTAACTCGGATTCGGTGTGTTGACTATGACAGCTAGCTTGTTTGACGCTTTGATCTGGTTGGCGAGCTCACGCGTGATATAAACCACGAGCAGTTTGGTGACCTCATAGCGCGAACCCATGTTGGCTTTGTCGGGATCATTAAGACGAGAGAAGATGGAGGTTGTCTTGTCCGGAATAAGCTCTTTGATGGGAGCCCAGTAGTGCGTTGCCGAATTGGGGATGACGAACTTTCCGGTAGATGGTGATTGGCGCAGCTTTGGAAGGAGGAGGAAAAATAGTAGAAATGTTGATACCACGTTAACCGTTATGGTTTTTTCGTTGTCTTCTGAGAGAGCGAATGTGGTTGTCGCGATGCCCGCATTGGCGAGCACGACATCGAGACGGGACAAGCTGGTAGCTCGAGCAGCGAAGGCTTTGACAGAGTCATAACTAGCCATATCCAAATGCCATACTTCGATGGCTTCTGGGGCTCGCTTGGTAGCCTCCAGTAGTTCTGATCTGGCTTTCTCGCCTTTCTTCAGGTCTCGCACACCCATGATAAGCCTTCCCACACCAAGTCGTAGCAGGTGCTGGCTAGCTTCGAAACCCAACCCGGTGTTGGAACCCGTCACGATGATTGTCTGCTCAGACAGCCCCGGAGCTGCTTCGGGATAAGGAAGTGTGATGAATATGTTGGACAATAAGGTGGACGCGAATCCATAGATAGCTGATGTGATGGACATGGTGCCTGTGAGTAGGTGGAGATGGATGCTTGGTCTTAATGTGCAGACTAGTGGGATTTATTGTGCCTATCCAGACCTGCGTAGGCCACCATTATATACAAACTGTCCCTCGGTTTTTGTAATAATATTTCACAGACATTTTACGGCGGTGTTATTATCCCCATCCCCATCACATTCCGGCGAGTGTCCGCGGCGCGGGGTTATTAACTCCGCCCCGCTCTCCGTGCTTATTCTCGGGGCGGGGATTGCAACTACCACCGCAACTCAGTCTTCCCAAGCTCGGATTAAAAAGCAAAATGATACGACCAGGTAATAAAGTATTTTCCTCTTTGTTCATTAGCTAACACATACAAGCCAGGGTAGAGAAGCGAAACAGACCACCCAAGTCCTGTGAGCCTTGTCGCGCTCGAAAGTGAGTCTGACACACCGTCGCCGAACAAAGTCCACATCTGACATGAGCAGGCTCAAGTGCAATCGGGCCTTTCCATGTGATACATGTATCAAAAGGGGTAAAGATACCATATGTCAGTATGCATCAAATGCCGACAGAAACGACAAACGCAGTGGCAAGAATGAGGGCGTCAATGAGCGACTAAAGATCCTCGAAGACCTCATCTCATCCATGTCGCAGAAATTTGTACCCAAAGATCCCATGGCATCTCTCACGCTTGTAGACGATTCCCATTTGATAGAGGATGAGATGACAGGGGGCGAATTGGAGACTGGATCTGGTCCTCAAAGGCTCACAAGCGAGGGCACCGGCACGCTCAGTGGCAGTCAAGTAACCCATGCGGACTCGAGCCATTGGTCCTCAATACTAGAAAACATCAGAGCTATCCGAGATGAGTTATCGCCGTCAAATTCTCAACTGCAACCCTCATCAGTCATTTCATTAACACCCGAAACTGAACCAAGTCCGGCAGGAAATCATCACGGCCAGGTGGATCTTGAGCTTGGTTCCACCACGCCATTAGACCTGCAGCAAATTCTCCAGGGCCTTCCATCTAGACAAGTATGCGATAACCTCGTGTCGCATTATTTCCGTTCTCGCCACATAATCTCGCGTAAGGCACCCGCTCATGACGAATCAACCTTCATCACACGCTAACAATTATAGCTATTTTGCATCCTGCCAAGTTTCAACAAGAGGTAAGCAGTCCAAGACCAATCAAACCCCGATAACTTGCTGACATGATCTATTGCCAGTATGAGTCTTTTTGGGAGTCACCAGAGAGTACTTCTACTGTCTGGATCGGCCTTCTCTTCTCTGTTCTCAGCCTAGCAGCGAACATTTGCGAGTTCACAGGTATAGGTCGTGGATCACAGAACCTCATCCCTCCAGCGAGAGACCTATCCAAAAAGACACAGGAATGTCTCATCCTGGGTAAATACGTCCAAGCCGATGCGTATGGCGTGGAGGCTTTGCTCGTACACCTCGGGAGTTGCTACATGCGCGTCAAAGACTCAGACATCAACCTCTGGTTCCTGATGGGTACCATGGTTCGTCTGGCAATATCCAAGGGCTATCACCGAGACCCATCAAAGCTCTCGGGCTCTAGAATATCGCAGTTCGAAGGCGAAATGCGCCGCAGGGTTTGGGTCACCCTTTTCCAGATCGACGCCTTACTATCTTTCCAGATGGGGTTACCCAGCACCATACCAACAGAGTATTGCGACACTGAGATGCCCCGGAACCTCAAGTATTCCGACCTTGACCCCGATATGACTGAACTACCGCCATCTCGTCCGTTACATGACAGCACTTCGATACTCTATATCATCGTCAAGGCTTCAGTCATGTCCATGTTCAAAACCGTCGTTGGCCATACACGATCACTTATACCACCCCCTTATGATGCCACAGTTGCTCTCGATGAACACATTAGACAAGTCTATGACAACCTACCACGAAACTTTAAATACAAGCCCCTCAGGCAATCTGTCGTCGACGAGCCGGGCACCATCATGCATCGAGTTACCATAGAGATGTTGCACCTCAAGAGTATCATTGTCCTCCATCGGCAATACATCACGCATCGACAATATACTCGGTATGACTTCTCGAGGCACGCTTGTTTGGAGGCAGCTTTCCAAATCCTAGACAGGCAAGTCGAGCTGCATGAAGCAACAAGACCAGGCGGCCAGCTTCATGATGTGGGCCGATTGATACCAACGCTAACAAAGAATGACTTCATTCTTGCTGGCATGGTAATTTGTCTAGATCTTACCATCAGCATGAAACAAAACGCAAGCATTGGCGGTGCCCAAGGATCTGACGATGAGCAATTCGAGAGATCAGCCAAGGCAATTCAGCAGGCCTATCAAATCTGGGAGTCAGCCAGCACGACCTCTTCCGAAGCACGCATTGTCGCCCACGCGCTCAGCTCAACAATGGAAAGGATAGCCACTGGCCAAAATATCGGCGATAATCTCAGTTCTGAAACTTTGCAGGCCTCCAACTCTCGTGCTGACCAGGAATCTGCTTTTCCAGAGACACTCAACGCGACTGATGTAACGGAGTACGTAGACTGGGTAAGTTGGTCATCCATTATTGAACTCTTCACTACCTAGTTGAGGTAATGGGTCAAATACTGACTTGAGTCATTCCTATAGACTCTCCTCGACTACCCCTTCCATGATCCTCTCGGCGAAGATCTGGACTTGGATCTGTGGCTCACCGACTCAGCTGGACCGCCAGGCTCTTTTGATCTAATTTGATAGCTGTGGTCAGCTGAGTCAAGAAGGTGTGGGAGACTTATCCGAAGATGATTGATGGTTTCCACAAGATGCATATGCAGTCTAAGACCAGTTATGTTGATTTACGCATCATGCTCGAGCTGTGAAGCCGGCGAGCCGCTTGAGGTAGTTTTACTCTGTTTGATTAGTCACGCATTTTTCCTCACAGTGTCCTTCAAATATCCGTATCTAGGTATCTATATGTATTGCTTCCTTCTCACAAAGAGCAGGGCTTTCACGTTACAAAAAGACACTGTTTCTGTCCACACCAATAGCAGTCCAAACGTCTCAACATCGCCGTCGTCATTGGCTACCAGGCAAGGCGGTGGCTGAATCAATTTGTACTTGTGGCTGCACCTGTGTGGTGGCAGTACGAGCGCCGTTTTCAGGCTGTGCTGCATCAGGAAGCGCCACTGGCCTCTCATTCAAGACCACCTGCCCAAGTCGGTCTATTAATTAGCACAATGCCCCTCCAGATTTCTAAAACCAATGGTTCCGTGGCTGCGGCCTTGCCTCGGATCTCCAACCAGCTAAACCGGCCAATATGCCATGTCATAACGTAGGACCTACAAATCCTGACATTGCTGGATTAGGTGTTAGTAACAGGACATCCACCCGCCTGTTCAGGTGTGAAACTAATATCTTCAAAGATTGTCATCTCGTTTGCATTCCAGGCCGGTCTCTCAATTGTTCTCTCCATCTGGTCTTGCTTTCTACAGGCACCGGCGACGTTAGGCCCACTGGTCCAGAACATCTTGGAGAGATCCATGAGCCCGCCATCGAGTGTGCTTCATGAGCAGCAGGAGCCGACAATGCAGTCCCTATCCACTACCCAATCTCATCAGCGACAACAACGGACAACGCAATATCCGCCTAACTCCACAGGAGGGCCTTCATCGAAGTTGCTGGTACATAGTGAACTGAAAATAAAGGCAATAGACAACGTTCTCGTCACAATCAGTGATGCGCAAACATGGAACGGTGAGCACCTTACCTTAGCAAACTCTGGCTTCTTGGATAGACTACCTAAAATCGCGTACTAAAACCGCATAGCGTTAGGGCTGCTAATAGCCGCTCTCATTCAACGCAACGCGTTAAGCCTCTATCATCTGCATATAGTGTACGACACTGTCAGTTTCACGGGGTCTGTCACATTCGTCCAAGATATCTGCACCCAAAGCTCACTAACAATACCTCGCGGTCCAGAGTATCAGTTTGTGCGAGCCTTGTCAACGTCGTTTCTCAAGAAGAAGGTAGAAGGCGCAGTCGAATGGCGCCTTCATTTGTCTTTGCTTGCATTTTCTTGTCCTTTGCCATCTTATTTGGCAGGAAACTTGAAAAGTGGGACGAAGCTATACCAGGTCACTGCTATCGGACTCGATTGATAGCATCCCCAAATGCCTCACATCCTGCCGTCGATCGCATCTACTTGGGTATAACTTTCTTCTACGCCATTGGATCTCTCTGGATTTGCCACCAACGGCGTTTTATTCTGAGCGAGCAAGCAAAAAGGTCTCCGTCTGTCACCAGCTTACCTCTTCAAGAAACCGCAGCGAGCACTGGCGGCGGGCCCCAACGAAGTCATGAGACAAGTCAACAGTTTCATCGGCTACCAATTTTGCTGCTGTTTCTTCACCCCGAAGTGAACACATGGATCGTCACAATGGCGGCCCTTCTGCAATACCCTTTACATTTATACACGGTTATCGCAATGAGAGCATCTAATGAGAAGCTGCTCAATGGTGACTCTGAGAACACGTGGGGTTTTGGGCAATAGTTGCTCTTGTCTTATGCGCTGCGACGTTGGTAGAGTGTGTTAGGGGAGTTTCGGGTAAGCAAAATTCTCCTAATATGAGCGAAAATCACAATAACGCTTTGTAAATAGACTATCGGAAAGACATGCAGCCACAAACGAACAACCGGCTGAGTCATCCGGAAGAGAGCGAGTTGGAAGAAGTAGTATCGACGTAGTGACCTTGAATTGAGATGCTAATTATCATCAAGACAATGGCTCTCTGGGAAATATGGGACTAATTGATACCATTTACTCACGTATGCGGCTCGAATAGGTTACTAGGTATTCAAGGGTCCGCGATAGTCTTGGTAGCCTAAAATTCAAAATCTGCACTCAACTTCTTTGGCCAACGAGGAGAGCTTGTCGTCACCAAGGCTGGCTACCTACGTAATGAGATATGTGATTTACAGTCGCAGTCATGAACCAATCGGAGAAAGTGCATACGGCTACTAGGAGCGAATAGACATGTAGAAAGTCATTTGTGATGATGTAAGAGCGGAGTAGCGTTGAGCCGACATAGGTAGCAGCATGGTACGACATCCGCCAGCTAGACTAGCGCCAGGCCGCATTACTCAACATTATTTATACCATCTCGGGTCGCCGCTCAACGAGAACCCGCTCATATATCGCCATCTCTGGAAGTGATACAATTTCAACTCCCATCCAGCTGAACTATTATCGAGCAACATGACCGATCAGATAGAACCCGAGATTGTCCTGTACGACCTAGCTAACACCAAGAACGTGTGCTTCTCTCCCGTTGTCTGGCGCATACGCTTGATGCTCAACTACAAGCAAATTCCTTACAAAACCATCTTCCTCGAATTTCCGGACATTGAACCTACGCTCAAAGACCTGTAAGTCACTTTCCCCTTCAACCATTAGGTGTGGATAAGTATCTGGAGTTGACATTCTCCAGCGGCTTGGAAAGTCACGACCCAGGCTCAGGATCAAAGCACAATTACACGGTGCCGGCTATTTACCATGTACCGACCAACACGTACATGATGGACTCATTGCCCATCGCCAAGTTCCTCGAGTCGGCATACCCGAGCCCGGCGGTGCCTCTAACTTCAGAGCTGGGCAGTGAGATCGAGTCCAAAGCTCGCAGAGCTGTTGGCCCTGCATTCGGCGTTTCGGTGATGCCACGCGAGATCAACATCTTGTCGCCACGGGCACAAGAGTACTTCCGCCGCACTCGCGAGGCCTCACTTGGACGCCGACTCGAGGATTTGTTGGATCCGGAGAAGGAGGAGCAAGCGTGGAATGCCGTAGCAGACAACATGCGTGCCGTCGGTGAATTGATACAGGCAAACCAGGCTGACGGACCGTTTGTGTTGGGCGCTCAGCCGAGCTACACTGACTTCTTCATTGCGGGGTCACTCCAATCAGCCAGGACCATCGATGAGGCAGTTTTTCAGAGGTGCATCCAGTACTCGGGTTTCAAGGAGGTTTACGAAGCCTGTCTTCCTTACATGGATAAGAAGGATTAACCTAGGAACTTGATTATATCAATGTCCTACTGAGTTTCTCCAATATCCAAACTATTCAAACTTTCTCGTCAGATCGAACCATCCCTCATGGGCCGCATTATCGTCTGTGGCATTGTGATTGTCGTAGCTGGCTCTCTGGTAAAAGCTCTTGCCGAACGGCAGAAGGTACATGATGGTCAATATCATTACCCCCGAAACTGTGAAGACAATAGTCCTGGTGGACCATTTCCATCCCCACCGGGGTAGAAGGCTACTCTACATAAGAAGAAAGACAACAGACCCACTGGACCCAACAAAGGTCAAACCCATTGCGAGTCCCTTGTAGCGGACGAACAACTTGCCTACACAGGAAATGGCAACGGTAGATGATATGGCAGCGCCAAAGCCGCCCATAGAAAGGGGCTCTGATCTAAGGCGGAGAAAGATGCCGTGCGGGTACATACCGCTAGGTAGAACAATGAGGGATGCTATTGGAGGCGAACATAGGGTCCAAATACATACACAATGGCATGATTGATCGATATCGTGTGTTGGGCCATGCCGTGGAGTACTGTACCCAGCCCAGGGGCTGAAACATGCAAGCTTTCCCAACTTTGAAGGCCGAATCCCTGTGGTTAAGTCCGGAATCATTCATACCTCTATCCGCTGCAGCAATTTACCTTGTTCGTTTTCAGTTGCATCGTGTCTTCCATTAGCCTGCTTCAGCAAATTTGTGAACCTGCCGTTGATCTCCTGCCAGGTCCGTTCTTGAGCAGGAACCTTTCTCTTTGCTTCGGCGCGCGGGGGGGAGCTTGAATGAGACACATACTGATTTCTTAACAAAAGGGGACCCACAGGTCGTAGCTAATCTTTTAAGTCCGTACAGTAGTTTATACTAGTACCAGGCAGCAGCGTGTATACACAGCAGATAGCTGCCTAAAATTCCTAGGTATATAATACTTTGTAACCCCTCTTTTTATAGACTAGATACTGTAATTTATTAAAGGCAGAAAGCAACAGCTCTGCCTAGATAAATGCTTCCCATTATTTAGATATCTCTTTCAAACCCCACAATGTCTAATCGATTGCCATTCGCGATTCTCACAGTGCCCATCGACATTCCCCATATCACTTCCACGAAACAAGCGTCAACATTCAATTACTACGGCCTTGTCGACGATTCACTTACTATGGAGGCGTCTAAATTCCTCGCTCACCTTACTGATGGAGTGGAGGTGGAAATGGAACCCATTATCAAGACGTTCCTGCGTACCACGCAAAGCGACTGTAACGGTCATGCGGAAGAGAAAAGAGCCTGTTGGCTTACCATCCGCCTCACGAAGCGCAGTACCGCATTCGAGGTCCCGAGGTGGCACCAAGATGGTTCCATGTATTCGTATGACGAAGGACGCGAAGAGGTTGTGCGGAGCAAGTATGCTCTCACGTTACTTGGGCCACCAACGCTCATTCTGCAGCCAGATGAGCATGTATACACTACCCATCGAGAAGGGTTAGCGCAACACCGGCGCTGGGTGGATGCTCACAAGCCTTCTGAAGAAGAGATAGATGACGCAGAGGATAAGTTGCGGCAGTGGTTTGCAACTGAATTTAAATATGCTCCTAGAGTTCAGGTCGAACATGGCGACGTCATTCGGTTCAGCTGGGGGAGAGATGATAGCCCTGTCCATTCAGAGCCGGACCTTGTTTCTGACAGGGTGTTCATGACTGTGCTGTATGGTAGTGAATCGGAGTTGGAGAGGATGTGTGAGTGGAGAGATCAGCAGTATGGAAAATACTCTATACAGTAGACAAATCGCCATCAGATACAGACTTAGAAAGCTTGGTAGCTTGGGAGTCTGGCGGTTCCAGCCTATCAGGGAACCTTCTGCCGGGATGGATGGGAGAATCGAGTTGCCAGGATGCGCCGGAAGTCCGCCGACATGAAGGCATTTATTGGGGTTCCTAGATCCTAGCTTGGCAGTCTTTGTAATTCTATAGGCAACTATATATACGGTAGAAGGATCTTTGCTAATTTGCGGGAAAAAACATGCCTGGGCGTAGAGGCAAAGGGATTTATAAACTCGGATAATTTGACAGACGAGTCGCATCTGTTCTGCGGCTGAATGGCCTGCTGGGCAATCGAGCAGCAAGTGGGAGGTGGGTCAGCAGACGAGACAATATTTCTGGGGCCGGTTTTTCAGTTACAAGCCCATCTTTCAGCCGAATAGCAACGGTACGAGCCTCCTTAGTGACAGACTGCATGATGCACGTCGATCACAGTGAGTTGGTCCGCTGCTCCGTTCATGCAACCGAGGTGTGCTACTTTGCCTCTTTTTCTCGCTAATCATGATTCCTTTATAATATGTCATATTTTCCATGAACCTCTTAAATTTGCAATTCACCACTGTTTGTTTGATAAGGCTGGCGAGTTCGTGGGGTGAGGTCCTAGGTAGGTGGATGTTCTTGGACGATCACGTTGCTTGGTTGGAGGCTCAGCTAGCCCCAAGGCTCTATCATTGTCTAGAAGAGGGGGTGTATATCTTTACTCGCCGAGTCTACGTAGACTTTCTCATGTCGGCGTTCCCGGAGTTGACCACCACACTTCCATTCTCGGTGGGATCAGATGGCGCTGGCTTCTCTGGCGATACAAGACCAGAACGGCTCGGCTCGGATATGCTCTTCAGAAACCCCGAGCGGCGTCCCGGATCCCTAAAATGGTTGCCTAGATGTACAGAATGTCCATTCTCACTGGAAGCGAGAGTGAGAGGTGTGACACCTGCCTTGAATTGGCATACTCATCTACACCCACAACCTCAAATTACCATACGTCGGCGTAACTTTCAAGTGATTACAAATTCTAAATGAGCTCTCCAGAGCCCAGTGACGTCTGCCAAGTTATGCGAGCAGCTCATGGTGGGCAAGTAGCCTCCATCTTGCGAGATATGGAGAAGGAACGGCAGAAGCCCATCTACATCTGCTGGGAGTACCATAGTGATTGCCTCTCTGTTGACTGAGCACTTGTGTCCCAGACACTAACTCGTAACGGTTCAATACATTTCTGAAGAACATATTTGGTAATCTACAGAAGGTCATATTGGATTGACAGTAGGTAGAGATCGTTAAAACTATATCTACTTCCCTAACGCCTGAGCTGATTAATTTCCTCCCAAAGAGCTTGAACGGCTATACTACCATGCCGGGATTTGCCACTGCATCCTCGATCAACTCTTTGACTCCCCTAAACTTGATCCCCTGAAAGTATTTCTCTCTATGCCCATCTACCCTCTCCTGAGGGTAGCTCAAAGCCTCACTATGACCCATAATGTCAAAGGTAGCCACTATTGTGCTCATGGCGTCTTTGGAATCAACCAATTGCTGGATGCTTTCCGTCAAAGACCTAGTAACCACCTGATACTCACTATCATATTCTTTAATGATTCTCCAGAGATCAATCCACCGCAGCTGCTCGCCAGAGATATAAGTGAATGGCTCCCACTTGGTGCTCGTCTCCAGCAACCGAACGACTGCAGAACCCGCATCCCGTGCAGTTGTAAAGCTGATGGTCTGCGTGCCACTGCCGTAAAGCTTGAATGTTTTATTGCGAGTGTCCTGAACCCAGAAACCCTCATCATCGGGCAAATAACGTTGACTGGTCGGAATGACATAGTCAATCAACCATCCAACACTGAGGAGTGTCCATTCAAGTGTCTGTTGGCCGGCAAGCATGTCGTGAATCTTTTGTATTCTGTCGGCGCCATGGTATGGCTGATCGGGGACATCTTCGAAGTTGCCGACCCAAATAGAGGGAATGAATCGTTTGCATGTGGGAATCGACTTGCATGCCTCCAGTAGTGCCTCGTGGATCGGAACCAGCTCGGGGGCGGATGAGCTCACGGTACAGATTACCGCATCACACCCTCCCAGGGCGGGCGTCATTTCGGCAACCGTGTACTGCACTTCATGTTGTTGGGTACCCAGATCATCTAGCCATGCCTTGCGAGACCGGCTAAGGGCGACAATGTCGTGGTTGCGAGAAAGAAGCTCATCGACCAAGTATCTGGCAACAGCCCCTGTGCCAACGATTGCAACTTTCATGATTGGATTTGTGCGTTAGAGGCGTTGTCAGTGATTTAGAGGTATAGATGACCTATCATCAGAAGCGATGGAAAACAGCCACTTCTTAATAGAAGGTGAAAAGGAGGCCATTCTTGTAAGTACAGCTAGAAGCTTAGCCTCCCAATTTTCACATGCTTTCTACTTTCCCGGAGGCCTTTTCCGGGAAATAGCCTTGGATCTTTCCATAATGGAGTGAACGGACGATCGGCGGACGAGTAACGGACGAAAGAAAGAGGTTATCATCCTATGTGCCTGAATAAGAATGTTACCAAGGTGAGCTACCAGAGTCCAAATATACCTACCTTAAAATAGACTTTAGATTATTAGTTATTGGTCAGCACTTTATTAGGTGGGATCCGCGGGTCCCGTCTCTATTGCCTCTTAGCTTCCTCCGCAAGGTCTGATCGGAATTTCAGATCCGAAGAGGCAACCAGCGGGGGACTTATAGCATAGCTAACCAGAATAGACCTTGATGAGCAAGTTTCAATAGATATGCGGACTTTGGATGCGGAGTTTGACATGATGGAGACTTTTGTTGCGGTTGACTGCACCACCTCGAGTACACAAATACCACGGTGAGGCCTCGAACCAATGTTACCCCTGATTACTTTGATTCATCAATCACAGCTCTACTCAGTCTTTTCACGTCCCTTACACACTACATAAAAATGTCCAAGACAGACATCACCATCGTCGGAGTTGGCAACATCGGTGCGGCCATCGTCAAAAAATGGCTTGAAAAGGGAATCACTGTCACTATGTGGAACCGCAACCCTGACCGTCCGTGGCTTAAGGATCTCGCAGATCTTGGGGCTGTCTTTGAAAAAGATTTGAACATAGCCATTGCCAGAAGCGATGTCATTCTCCTCAGTGTTGCAGCCTACAGCAACATCACCGAGTTCTTCTCGTCCATTCTTCCCCTAGATAAAGACCATTCTCCCCAAACTGTGGTTAACATCACTACCGGTACCCCCCATCAAGCGCGAGAGATGGATACTTGGTTCAAATCCAATGGTGTCGCCAAGTATCTAGACGGCGCTATCATGGTGACGCCCGAGCTCGTTGGCACCGAGCATTCGTCCATCTGGCTCAGCGGCGAGACCGAAGAAGTCTTCTCCGAAGTTTCCAGTATGCTTTCACCTCTTGGCAAGCTACACTATGTTGCTCAAGATCCAGGAGCAGCAAGTTTGTGGGATATTGCTGCCCTTGCTGCCATGGACGGCATGCTCACGGGTGGCTTGATGGCCATGAACTTGCTCAAGAGGCAAAAGACATCCACAGATGGAAAACCGCCATCAGTTGAGAATCCGATGCGAAAGATTGTTATCCCTCTGCTGTCATCTTTTCTTCCCTTCCTCGGGGACGTCGCTGCGGCTCTGGACGATGAGGATTGGGGTAGGAACTTTGGCAACCCCGTGTCGATGCAGTTGAAGGGTTTCGAGACGATCCTCGAGGGTATGAGGCAGGAGAAGGTCAGCACTGAGGGACTCGAGCTGTTTCACAGTTTGATGAAGCGAACGTTGAAAGAGAAGGGGGGTGACGCTGGATTAGCTGCCATGGGCACGTATATGCTTGAGGAATGACTGCTTCTTTGAGGATTTTCGTACTACTCTCTGAAAAATGATTTTGTAACACGTTATACTACGATGAGAACTTACTATTCTATATAGTTACTTTCTGCCCGGTGCCACACCGGGAGGATCTCCCATCCTTTGTCGAATCGTTTCCGTTGACCGATACCACAAAGACGGAGGAAGGCAGTCAAAAGGAGGTAACTTGGAAGCGTTTCAGGCCTTCAAGGTCACTTGGGTACACCATCTTATCGATCGGCTACCACTGCCAATCAATGGCATCTTCAACCCTATGGTTCGCCCTAGGATGATGCTTGTCGTTTTATCTGCTACCCTAGACATGCATAGTGGAACATCCAAACGAGCTATTTGTCGGGTAAAAGTTTGAGGGCAGCTAGAATGAAGTATTGAGTATGGTCACAGCAGATCACACGAATAGCGTGAACGGCACCTGTAGGTTTGTTGTACATTCCACGTTTGCTTCTCTGCAGCGACCAAGACTTAAATCAAGTTTTTCTACAAGATCAGGAGACATGCGCGGTCGCTCCGCACTACACAAGTACGTCTGCGTCCTGCATCTGCACCAAAATTTTTCAGTCAATTAGAAATAAATGTCTCATGCCATGCATTGTTTCGAAACCGGGATGCCAAGTCCCATCTGCTTACCCTTGGATCCAGATGCGCTTCACTCACCCACCAGACACGCAAGCGTCTTGTGGCTAAGTCACCAATGTGATCTGCAGGGCACCTGTGATTGTGATTGTGGCAACCCGGTTTGGCCGGCATCCAAATAGTCAAAAGTTACATTTTTCATCCCGTTTGAGCCCCCTTCAGTCAAGTTGAACGGACATGTTGCCGTTATCTTCCAATTGTTCCTAGAAGACGGTGAGTGCAGTGGAGGCAGTGGTGAAGTGAGGTGAAGTTAAGCCCGCCGAAGATTTGCCGTGGTGAGCCACCCCACAATTCCCGCCAACCAGCACGGCCTTTAAATTCTGCGCGGCTCGCGTTCCTTCTCTTCTTCTTTTTTCTTCTCCTTATGACCCTTCCATTCAAATAAACGTGAGTCCTTCCCAGCACGTCGCGCAGCGTCAAACTCCTCGGTCTGAGCTTCTACTAACATTTCCTCCTCAGATGATGAGAACCGCGTGCCTTATATGATGCAGATGCCACCTCTCCGGACCTCGAAACCCTCCACCCTTCGGGGCGGCTCAAGCGGTTCCGGGGCGAGGAGGGACTGGCATCATGAAATGGGCGTTCGACACACCGACCTTGTTAAGCATCGGACGCGATGAAAAACAGCTCTGACTTATTACGAATGGAAAGGGATTCATGATTTTTGTTGTGGCATGGCTTTGCGCGGCCTGGGGAGACCTGGACAGCAGAATTTTAAGCCGGTGGAGCAGGTAAGTATTGGACAGCTTGGGGGAATTGTTTGCATAAAGTATTCTACGAGAAGGAGAATTGATTTGTTCCTGAACCTGTTCAAACGCCATTATCCGTTCTCAACGCTTCTTTTTCTGTTTCCGTGACGCCTCAATTGAATGTCCTGGTCTCGTATCCAATCCGAAATGAAAGGACCTGCTGTGACACGTGAAGAACAGAACACCTAGCACAAACGAGCAAACAGGCACGCAAGCAAAACTCTGTTCGCTCGACCTGCTTGGAGTCATCCTAAAGTGAAAATCGCCATTTCGCACCACCACCGATCGGGCATCTATCATCTCCATTCCTTCAGTGGAGCCAGGCACTCTAGGGTCCTCGAGACAAAGCTCTGAGAGCTGGTGACGACATCTTGCCCGACCGTAGCGCTCCCCTGGAAATATTCCATTGCGGTGGCAGCGCCGGAATCAACCACCAGTCCGGCGACGGCCTGATAGCGGGATACTTGGCGTCCAACGTGTCCTGTGCTGACCCGGCAGGTACCCCTCCATCTCCCGTCTTCGTCCAAATCTCCACCTCCTAGACAACCACAACCGCCCAACCTCCAACCTGACAACGCACACGCCCCTCCCCTTGCTCTGCCACGCCCCAAATTCGTCCACGTCCCCCGGCGCGGATGCGGATCCTTGGGCACTCGCACCCATCCTCTCTCTCTCTTCATTTCGTGTCTCTTTGCGCTGGCGGCTTGCAAGCGCTCAACTCGACGTGACGGCGACGGCATCACCCGTCGCTCCTCCAGCTGCTCTCCTCCTGCTCGTCCAACCTCCGCTCCGTCTGGTCATCTCACCCCGGATCGCCGGCCTGCCTCCGTATCCTTATCCGTCCCGGTTTCTCGTTGCAACATCCGTCCTCCGAATTTCCCCCTCCTACGTCCTCTGGCGCCGACGAACCCTTTAGCTCTTCGAGGGCTTGATACACAGCTCGACCGAGCTTCTGCTAGCTGGCATCATGTCTAGCTCTTTCGAAAAGTCCGTCAAGGGCGCCACAAAGATCAAGGTGCGTGGCTTAGGGTGTCTGCCAGCTATATATCTGCAGTCGGGTCCCATGCGTCCCATCTTGGACCTAGGACCTTGTCTCGTCTTTCGTCTGACAGCCTGCAACTCGATGCTAACTGGGTCGTGTGTAGAATGCTCCTCCAAAGACAAAGTATATCGAGCACATCCTCGTCGCTACCCATTCCGGCGAAGCGGGCGTCGGCGAGGTCTTTCGCGCACTCACATACCGCCTCCGCGATTCAACATGGACCGTCGTCTTCAAGAGTCTTATCACCGTCCACCTCATGATCCGTGAGGGTTCACCAGACGTTACACTCGCTTTCCTGTCGACACACCGCAATGTACTGGCAATAAGTAGCTTTACAGATGGTATGGCCTCCTATCAGCCAGGTGGAAGCGGCATATCCGAACACAATCATTGACATTGTCATAGCCCAAATCCAGGGACGAAACATCCGGCACTATGCCCAATACTTGGCCGAACGAGCGCGCGCGTATCGAGATACCAAGACCGATTGGGTCCGCGCCCCCGAGTCGAGACTCGAGAAGCTATCAGTTGAGAAAGGCTTGTTAAGAGAGACAGAGGTCGTGCAACACCAACTCGAAGCCCTGTTGAAGTGCGATGTAAGTCGGCAGTCGGGATGGCAGCGTTGGATATTCCATTGCGCTTTGCCCACACTCCCGAGACACCCACGCCCTAACATACCACCCAGGTCATGGAGAACGAACCCGAGAACGAAATCACCATAACCGTCTTCCGACTGCTTGTCTTGGATTTGTTGGCGCTGTTCCAGGTCCTCAATCAAGGGTTGATTAGCATCCTAGGTGAGCCCCCTCCCCCTCTTGTCTCAGTCCCCCCTCGCCTTTACTAACGCTGCCCCCCTTCTCTCTAGGCAACTTCTTTGAAATGTCAAAGCCGGATGCCGAGCGAGCAATGGCCATTTACCGAAAGTTCACCAAGCAAACCGATTACGTGGTTCAGTACCTTAGCGTTGCCCGGCAGTACGAACATCACACGCGAGTCGAGGTTCCCAAGCTCAAGCACGCCCCCGTCAACCTGGGACGCCAGCTTGAAGAATATCTCAACGATCCGGACTTTGAGGTGCACCGAAGGCAATACCTCGCCGAGCAGGATGTCAAGAAGCATGGAGGCTCAAGCTCAAGCTCTAAACAGGCGATCTCCAAGAAGAAGAGCGTCGATTTCCCCGAACCAGCCTCCAACAACCCCTTCCCCAAGATCATCACCGCCTCTTCGACCGGTAACAAGCCGTCCGAATCGAAACCTCAAGCGAACAAGGGTCCCGACCCTGATTTGATCGACTTCTTCGACTCCATTGAGCAGAACCAGACAACGCTAGCCGTGAACAGTCAGCCTCAGCCCTTCCAACAACAACCAACGGGCATGCAGTTCCAGCAGAACGGCTTCAGCTCCCAGCCCACAGGGTTTGCGGCCAACAACAGCCCCTTCCAGCAACCGCAGCCCACGGGTGGTTTTCCGCAGCCACAATCACAAGACTTATTGCAGCCCAACTTTACGGGAGCAGGTTTTGGAGGATACACGCCTCAACAACAAGGCTTCCAACCTAGCTCACTTGGAACAATTCCTCAGGACTCGGTGGCCAATTTTCCCAATGCTCCATCTCCGGTAGGCCAACAACCTACGCAGAACGGACAGCCTCAGGGTCTTTTGCCGGTACCGACAGGGCAGCAGAGCACCAACCCGTTCCGCCAGTCCATGCTCATGGCTCAGCAAACGGGTCTGCAAGGGAATCAGATGCCATCTTCAGCTTCAACACCGGCCCTCAACCGTCAATCTACAAACCCATTTGCTCGATCGCCTCAGAACAATACTTCTCCCTTTGCGTCAGGCTCCAACTCGCCCTTCCAGTCGCAACCACCTCAGCAGCAGCCGCAACAAGCCTCAGCTTTGCAGCCTACTCCCACAGGCACGAATCCTTTTGCTCGAAGCTCAATGTTGCCTGCCCCAACTCAAGAACAACGGCCGCAGACGGCGGGAGCCGCGCTTGCGCCTCAACCCACGGGCAGCACCAATCCTTTCCGTCACGGCGCTTTTGTGAACCACAACACGGGTATGGGATGGCAGCATAATCAGGCACCAATGGGAGGTGGCCTAGACCAGCTCGAAACAGTGCCCGTGTTCCCTCGACCACAGCAGCAAACGCCCTGGCAGCAATAGGGCATATAATCCCTCTATCTCTCGCCAATCTCCAAACAACATAACACCACACACATTTAGCCACTCTCAGCCTACACTCTCACATGCGCATCACCGCGTTTCTCGGCGCCACTGTTTTTCTTTTTTGGCTGTACATCCTCCCTTTCCACATAGTAAGCGAGGCGTTTTCGGGGGATGAGATCGAAAAGAGGATCGCGAGGCGAATAAAAGGATGGTCTGGCACGCGAGGAGGGGCCTCTTTATCCGAGCAGAGTCTAACATTCAATATCTTTGTTAATCTCTTTCTCTGCTCCAACGAGTACTCTTCTTCTGGTGCGCTTTCTACCGGTCCTCTGCTTCCTTTGTTGGTGTTTTTCCTCTTGGCTTAGTATAGTAGCAGTCATAAAAAATATCATTATATTACCCCCTTTATCCTGTCTTTCAAAGTCTAGCGTGAACTTGTACCCATTGTCCATGGTATCGTGTTTTGACCTGATGTTTTTGACTCCCTGCCTCTTGACGAGTAATCGTGATGTCCTCGTGGATGCTTCCGTAACTCCTGTCCGGTAAAACGCCATAGCTATGCCCTCAAAATGAAACGAGCTCAGGTTGCGAAACCAACCCCTAGAAAGGATCGTCGACATCCATCTTGCCGCCGGTGTCACCCGTGGCGGCGGCTTCCCTTGCTCCGGCGGTGGACACCCTCCTCTCGACCTTTTCCTCGCCCACAAACACCCCGAGTCCAGAAAAGGCTTCGAACAGTGCTCGCGAGAGGTACTCGTCCGGACTGTAGCCACCGGCCTTGAACTCTGTCTTTGTCCGTGTGGTCTGTACCCACTCGTTCGAGTAGGCAGCCAACTTCTCGGGTGCGAGATCCACGCGCTGCGGCGCAACGGTGAGGCCGCCATAGGGATCGTATGGCTTGTCGTCCACCACAGGGGCCTTTTTATCGCGCAGACCACGAATAGACAAGCCACCGGCTCCTCCAGCACCTGCCGCGCCCAGCGCAGCAATACTCTTGTTCTGGCCCCTCTTCTTGAGCATGATGCGGTCCATGGCCTCTGTCGCACGTCCGACCTCTGCGCTCTGCAGCGAGTCGAGCATTTCTTCGCGGAAGCGCTTGGCGCTGGCTTTTTCTTCGAGCTCGGCCTGGTGCTCCTCGATGCGACGCTGGTGTGCGGCTTCTTGCTCGGCCTTGAGACGGAGGGAGCGAGCTTGGTCGGATTCGCGGGCGAGCCGGCGGTTGCGCTCAATTTCGGCCTTGTGCTTTGTCTCCCACTCCAAGAGCTGCGCCTCTGCCTTGCGCTTCGCGTCGTCGGCACCGCTGACGATGTCGCTGGTCAGACACTCGACCATCTCGAGGTACTCATTGTAGTCGTCCAGGGTCTCAAAGTCCTCCTCGACCTTGTTGAAGACGGCAGCAACCCTCCTGCGAATATCAACCTCGCGCTCGACCGACAAGTCGCCAAAGTAGGCAGTCTTGAAGCCCTTGAGACGCAGCGTCTTGTGGCAGCCGGCGTAGGGGCACTGGTTGGGCCCGTCCTTGAAGATGCGCTCGGTGCACGTCTTGCACATGCGGTGGTAGCACTCGGGGTTGATGCGAAACTCCATGTCGCGGTTGAAGTAGCGCGTCGTCTTGCACACGGGGCACGTCTCGTCCTCGTCGGGCGGCGGAGGCGCGTTGAAGGCGGACGAGCCGCCATGGCGCACCGAGATGGCGCCTGCACGGGACATTTTCTTTATTCTCGTGCTTTCCTTTCGAGTCGAGGAGATCGAGTGAGATTGCGAATGCCTAGAGCGGGGAGGTGGAGGAGGAAGCGGGGGATGAGGTCAAGGCCCGCCTTTGTCGATGGTCAAAGTTGATGATGTTGGCAGAGACAGTCTACTGTATCTTTGACGTTGGCCTGCGCGGCTGAGGCTGCAGGGGTAACGACGAGTGTGGGGATGCCCCTATTGGCCAAAGCTTGTTCAGGCACCCACTCTGCCCCTCCATCTGATTGTTCAGCCTTCTCTCATGCGAGACAGCTTCGATTGCTTCCATCATCTTCTCCTCTCTTAAAACTCATCCGAGGGACACAAGACGAGCTTCAACAATGGCTGACAAAGGCATGTTTCTTGATACAAGACGTTGATTCATCAAATGAAACACCAGCTGGTGTTGTCTAGCTAACCTCCAATGACAGAACCCACCTCCGCTGAAGACGCCGCTGCCCGCGCCAAGGAGGCCGAGGAGCAGGCTGCCCTGCCCTACAAGTGGACTCAGAACATTGCTGAGCTCGACGTCACCTTTGACGTTCCCGGGAACCTGAAGTCGAGGGATCTCGTCATTGCTATCAAGAAGCAGAGCCTTCAGGCGGGTATCAAGGGCCAGGATCCAATCATCAAGGTACACACATAAATCTTCCGTGTCTCATCACAAACACCCCGAGGGAGAAGCTTCGCTTTCCTCCGTCAAATCCAACCTCCGGACTGACACTCCCTCCCCCAGGGCGACCTCCCCCACGCCGTCCTCGTCGACGACTCGACCTGGACGCTCAGCACCAACTCGGACGGCACAAAGACGGTCGAGATCCACCTCGACAAGGTCAACAAGATGGAGTGGTGGGCCCACGTCGTCACCGACGCCCCCAAGATCGACGTGACCAAGATCCAGCCCGACAACTCCAAGCTGTCCGACCTTGACGGCGAGACGCGCGGCATGGTCGAGAAGATGATGTTTGACCAGCAGCAGAAGGAGAAGGGTCTGCCCACCTCGGACGAGCAGAAGAAGGCAGACATCCTCAAGCAGTTCCAGGATCAGCACCCCGAGATGGATTTTAGCAAGGCCAAGATTAACTGAGCCAGCAAAATATGACCAAGCCAAAATGGAGTTTTTTTCTCACTTTTCCTCAGGTGACTTTCTTCATCTTGTTTCAAGTGCAACTGCTGCTCGTTCGAGAAAGGCGTTAAACTCCTTGACCTGCTGGAGCATCCCGCCCGCCGAGCTCGCCGAGCTAGCTTCGTCTGTGATGCGCGCCACGAGAAGCTCGAGGTTTGCCAGCTCGGCCTTCTTCTCTTGGGCACGTGATAACTCGGGAGCATCTCGTCCCCGTTCAACGGCGAGGTCTACGTCGTGCATTATAGCAGAGGTGTCGAGTCGATACTGGTCCAGTGTTAGCCATGTATACAGCCGAGGATCAGTGCTTCTTACCTTTGACTCTTTGGTGTCTTCTTCGTGCTTGATCCGGACCGCATCCATCCGAAGAGCAACCTGCTCCCTCTCTGCTTTTAGTCGAAGAATTTCGTCCCTTAGTGATAGCTTCTCTCGTTGGACTAGGCGAACTCGTTTCCGTAATGAGTGCCAGTCATTGAGATGAATAGCCTAGTCTAGTTAGCCTCAGCGCTTCAAACAGCCGGGTAAAAGAAACTTACCAGCTGGAGCAACCGTGAAGTAAGCTCCTCTCGATACGCTTCCAGTGCTCGTATCTTGATCCGAGACTCCTTCTTCTTGTCCTTATCCTCCGTATTACTCAGCGCATCATACAGCTTCGCCAGCGTAGCCTCGATGACTTCCAAGCACACCTGCGCAAACACATCCACCACAGTTTCTCCCCGGGTTGCAAAGGGTTCTTCAGAAGCATGGAGAGGGTCTTCGCCTTCGTCCTCCTTGGGGTGCTTCTTGATGTTGACGAATCGCTGCACCGTGATCTCGATGGCCGTTCCATCGCTGATTCGTCGGTCTTTGGCAGCTTGTTTCGACTTGCGGGACTGTTTTGCTTTTGTCTTGGGCTCTGTCTCACGAGCTTTGGGTTTTGCTCCAGTTTTGGGCTTGGTCGTTGGTTGTTTCTGTGTGGCGGGGCTTCGCGATGGTCGTCCGCGGCGTCGCTTTGGTGCTGGCTCCTCTTCTTCGGCTTCCTCTTCAACTTCTTCGGGTTCTGCTTCGGGCTCCTGCGGTGGTGGACTTCTTCGGCGACGTTTCCTGCCTAGAGCTTTTGCCGCTTCCACTTCATTAATCTCCTCCGCCGTGGGCTCCTCCTCGATCGGTTCCATCCCCGGTTCTTCATCCTCTCCTTCAGCTTCTTCCTCGGTAGCCTCAGCATCAGCATCCACCTCCGTGCGCTCATCCAGGGCATTTGTATCTGATAATTCATCGTCTGCTGGTGCGTGATCGATTGGTCGATCCGGTGACAACTCGTCCGCATCATCGTCCCTTTCCGCGGCTCTTGAGCTCTGCCTCCGTGACATTCTCGATCGAATTGAAGCAGCTCCCTCACTCCGCCGTACCTTGCGCACCAAGGGCGAGGACGAAGGTGGCACCTCATCTTCCATCTGTAATCCATCGTGTAGTCGACTGGTCGAGGACAGGGCGTCGCTCCTGCGCACATTCCGTCTCCTGTCGGGAGGACTGCTACGAGTCTGGATCGCGGGGCCTGGCGGTAGTATAGCTGGCGAAACAGAGGCATCGCCGCTTGGAAGGACTGGCAATGCAATATCTGCTTCGGTATCTTGGGGTTCTTCGGGGGATTGCGTTGGACTCGGTAGCTCGGGCGATGGCTCTGCTTCAAGCTCTGGTTCTTCCACGATATCAATACTTGGCTCCTCCTGTTCAGTCGAAGCCGTTGTGTCGACCTGCGCGGCCGATTCCTTAGACGAGTCGGGCAGATCGTAGGGGTCTCCCCTGCCAGACCGAGGCGATCGCCTGCGCGCGCTCCCTTGCGCCTGTCCAGATGGCGGTATCTCATTCTCCAGCCTCTTCCTCTTAGCAGAGGTGTTTGGTGTACGACGCGCCGAGGGTACGGGGGCTTCGGATACGCGCGCAGGTGCGGGAGTCGACCCAGCGATTTGGAGACCGGCGATGTCGAGATTGAAGGAGTCGTCTTCGACGTTGGTGCGTCTATGGCTGTATTAGCAGGGCGAAATAGCGCCATTCTAGGGATCGGCTGTCGTACTGAGCGCCGCGAAGACGTTCATTCAGCCGGTCGGCACGGCGCTGCTGGCCTATGATGCTGTTAGCTATTGACTCCAGTCAATATTTGGGAGCTTGTCAGCGACTTGCCTGTAGCCATTGTGCGATAAAATGAGGCTTGCGCCTCGTTCAGCGCATTTGTATTGCTTGGATTCGGTGCGGAAGTGCGCTGCGCGATTGTGGTGCCGCGACCGGATGTCTCAAAGTGGTGTTGTAGGAGCAATGTTTGAAGGTGCTTGAGACGCGTGGGGGTAAGACGCGTTGTAGAGTCGCGGGGCATCTATTAACTGATAGCCCATGGCTTGTGACAGCAGCCACTAAAGGCAAATAAATTCTAGGGAAAATATTCAATCTTGCAAGAATCTTTTTCTACCTAATAATATCGTTCTAAATGTTTATTACAAGTTACAATCTTCTCAATCGAGGCCCAGTTCACATTGAGACGAAAGTAAACACCGCGTGGAGTGGTTCAATCATAACCTTCATTACTCGGCCGGATACCAATTCCGGTGTACCTAGGCGCTTTATCAGTGCTTCCAATGGACATCTATTCCATTTATTATATGGACAGTTTTCCGTTCAAGCCCCAAGTTCTACTCCTGTCGTCAAGCCCATCACGCGATCCCCACAGAGCGTCTTCCACCAGATCTTGGCTCGAGGCTCTGAGGCATGGAACCAATTATGATGCGCTTGACTGGCTTCCCTGTCGCATCACTATCCTTGATTCCCATCACCATGTTCGCTCTCGTGGTAAGTGAGGACATGTTACACCATGGATGTCTTTGGCCAACTCATACGGGACGCTTACTGGTTACCTACAGCAGATAGGCTCCGGCAGGCCCTGGCGATTGCGAGACTCTCATAGAGATACGGCCATGTCATGTTCGTTGAGCTACCAGGCTGGCCACCTTGATCTGGGTCACCACGGCCTGCTGCTTGGCCACAGCCTGATTTGAGACCTACGCGAACCTGGCGTGGCGAAGGGGGCAGTGTGACTGGACAGATGCAAGGCGATTTCAAGTGTGCCTAGGACGCCTCGCGACGAAAGGCAACGAGGCAATCAAACAACCTTTGCTTGAACCTGGCTGCAATGCATCTGGATGCGCGGATATAACGGGGCTGTTTGTCCCATCTCGCACGAGTCTTTGCCATCAACTCAGCCATGGCGACCAATACCCCCAACGTTGTGCTACCAGACTACCCCGACCGGGACCACTCGATCCGCGAGGCCTCTGTGGCCATGGCAGTCGACGTGTCAAGCAGCACCTCTGGCCCCGCGCTCGCAGCTGAGAAGAAGCTCGTCTCGCGCATCGCGAAGCGTCTCTCACCAAAGTCGCAGCTCTCGTCGCTGATTCTGCCATGGAGCGGTACCGCTCATGACTGCCTTGGCTTGAACAGCGTCGATACGCTGACTCCGCAGCTGATGACCCGACCAGTTGCAATCTTGGAGAACAAGACGCATCTGGCAGCTCTGTCCAGGTCTTCACTATGGCTCCTCCTGACGGATGGCGAGGTTTCTGATCGTCAACGTACTCACTTTGCCAGAAAGATTCCAATGACGGGACTGCACGGCACCGCTTCCATCACGGTCGTCGTGCAGTCTCGGCACGAGTATAAAAATAAAAGGCCGGCATTGTGTGATATTTCGGTGGGCGTGTCTGTCTATGCCCTCTCGCCAAACTGCCTCTTCCTATTCTGCGATACCTCGAGCAATCATCTCTTCATCCTACAAGCCAAGGGCGCCTTCAAGACACTGCTCAAGGGCGCCGACAATCCTGTCCTCGACAGCTCCACGACGTGGAACTCCCTCCCTCGCCTATCCTTAGATGACCTAGTCAAGGTGGCCATCCCGGTTCCCAAGCGCCTGGAAACTCACCAGATTGCACTGCAGGACTCTCTCGTCGTCAACATCAACGACCTCCTGAGCGACAAGCTCTCACCAGACGCCGTCACTCGGATCCTCGCAGACGATGACAATCTCGGCTCCATCATCATGACATTACAGTCAAGGAACCAAAATGACGCGTTCCAAGAGTTTATCAACCGACAGGCCATCGCTTTGGGTGATCCTCTCTTCCAGAAGCGGGAGGACATCGATGGACAAGCGGTTGGCATCTACACCGAACTCTGCGAGGCATTCCACCAGAACAAGAGCCAACGTCATTTATATAGGCTCCAGGAGCAACTCCGTGAGGCCTATGCCAAAAATATGCGTACCTTTCTCCTCCGAACCCAGGACGGGGTGGTTGCAAGCGCTCAGAGGCAGGCTACAATTCGCCTGGCTTCGGCCAGATCGGAGACGGGCCGCATCAATCATGCCAGCAGTCTGAGCTCCACAGCCAGCTACGCTGGACCAGAGTACGAACCCGATGACGGCAACTATGACAACGGGCTTCTTCTATATTCACGGGTAAGTCACGTCAATGCCTCGTCGGCACAGACGGCCCCGGAACGACCTGCGCAGACGGGGAGCTTAGTACGAGACCATGTCCCCCGATATTACACGGGCGTCGCCGAAACCTGGAAATCGTGGGTTCATCAAATCACCGACCCGCAGCTACTGTCCTTGCTATACACACCTGGGTTCAACTGCAAGACCGGCAGCTTCACCGGGACGTGTCCCACCTGCGGTGGCAAGGACAGGATTCTTGCCTGGCTGTTTCGTAGTCCAGCAATGGCGGCCACCCCTGAATTCCCTGCGCCTGGCAGCTTCTCGTCTCTGGCTTTTCCCCTAGCAATGGGCTTCTTCGTCGAGACCGATGTCGTATCGTCGACTATATGCTGCGAATCATGCTCCGTCTGCGCCGTGGCCGTGAAGCAGGCGCCGGCCGAGGACAATCCTATTGTTGCGGCCTTGCCCATGGTTCCATATGCCGATAATGCAGAGTCGTATCGTAAACTACTGCAGCATCTGTTCGCAAGCAGATTCGCAGAGGCAGATCTCGCTCAGGTTTTCATGTCAGCCTTGTGCAACGCTGCGGTGCACCTCGACGACTCCGACGCCGACGCGCTGTTCCGTTCTGCGTTTCAGTGGACATTGCAGGATCTCATGGTATCTCCAGACGTTGCGGTTCAGCCTCTTGGGTTGCTTCCACCGCCTGGAAGCAACCCTCCAGCCTCGCCCATGCGCGACACCCTGCCGGCCATATTCACTACCGATAGCATCAGTCCCTTCCTCATGCAGTATCCCTTGCACGGCTTTATGGTCCTTGTACAAGTAGCGCGCGTGGCTGCAGTTCCACTCGCCGCTAGGGAGCTGGCCATATTCCGCCGGTTTCTCTACACCTTGACCGAAGAGCTGGTCAACGACGTGGACCAGCAGACGGTGGGGTCACTGAATGTGAACCCAACAGAAACCGGCATCGTGGGCCGGATCAACCCAGTCCTTTTCAGCTACGAGTGGATGACGCAGTCGTCACTTCAGAAGACTCCCAAGGAATCGGTTCCCTATGTGGCGTTGCGCGGCACGATGCTGCCAGAGTCGACCTACGACCTCTTAAATTCCATAGACGACGCCAAGTTCCTTAGCGATCCAACGCTGCCGTGGGTAGGCAGAGCAACGGCGGTCTATCTCCATGCGTTGAATCGAAGCACCGCTGAGGGGACGTCATACGGCAGCGCTTGGGAGCTCTTCAATGGCATCGTGTGCAAGGAGCATCTGGGTGCTGTGTTTTTGGCTCCGCAGAGCCTCGATGAGAGGCAGGCCCGAGCGATTATCACAAGGCCCTAATTGCTTGGATGGGGTTGCTCTTGGCGGTGGATCATAAAGAGGGGAGCTTTATGGATATGGTTTGCATCAATTTCCAGGACCATTTGTTGAATTTTTGTCTTGTATGCCCAGACTCTATTATCCCGAAACGCCCCAACAGTGTTACTATCTATAGTTTATTTTACTCAAGTCGTTCCTGAACTAGAGTTGCTTTGCAATCTCGCATATTCGAGGGCAGCTCCGGATGGAAGCTGGCCAGCCGCAGAGTACTCGTCTGGCCGTCGTATGATAAAGGGGTCGGCAGACGACGAGTCGGTCGCTCTGGCAATGTAGCGGGCTTCCAACCGTCGCGGGATGTCGCCCGCAATCTCAGACACATTGGCGGCGGCGGACGAGCTCGATCCGCGAATGCCATGGCTGCCGTAGTCGAGGATATCGCCGGCCATCTGGACGACATAGCCAGATGAGGTGGAGGACTGGCCGCCTCGTGATGCCGATGAATCCCTTGCGTGGCCAACCCGGCTAACGTCCAACTCGATGGGAATGCCGCCGGCCCCTTTGAACGCGACGTTTGTGGCATCTGCCGAGGCCGAGCTGGTGTTTCCCCGGCTGGATTCCTCGGGCAAAATGCCGGCTGGTGCGCGAAGCTGGCTCGGCGCCGGTGACGGGAGGGTCCACTCGCGGTTGTAGGCCGGCATGTAACTACGCTGTGTTCCTTGTGTCGATGGAGTCGTAGCCCGGGTCTCGAATGACATCTGCGAGGCGGTATCGCTGCCCGGTGTGAGAGTGGTTGCGGCGCTGGTGCGCGTCAGTTGCGAGAGATTGCTAACCTGCGAGTTGGCCAGCGAGACCGTATCAAACGAGGGCTGCTTTCTCCATGACTGCGGCAGCGAGGCCGCCAGGAGCCGAGAAGAATTTGACTCTTCTCTAACACCGTCGTTGTTTTTGCGGCTTTTCAAGACCCAGTTCTGGGGGAATAACGATAGTCGATGCTTGGACATGAGGCCGTTGTCGTCGATTTCCGTCACTGACTACGTAGCAAGGAACCCGGATTCGTTTAGGAGACGAGGCATACAGATACCTATGTACTGTTGACGCTGTGGCTTAGTGAATGTGCACTTTCATGCCAGGACGGTCACCTCAGAAGGACACAGCCGCAGCGTGGACAGGGGAGGTGGTCAGCCTGGCAATCGACGACTACAGTAGCTGGGTCGCCCTCTGGTCCGCCCGATGGCTGCTCCAAGTGCAGCCGCTGCCCGCAGCCTTAAAGGCGGACTGTTTCCGGGCAGCATTCGTTTCTAGTAGTTGTGCGATTGCTCAATCCATTCATTGACTGCCTATGGAGTCGACCAGGCTGTCACCCGACGGCAGCACGGGCTGGCCGCTGTCTGCGCTGTTTTAAGACCCAATCCTGTAAGGGGCTGACCTATACGTGACACGGGTTTGCAACTATGCTGATTTGCGAAAAGAGACGATCCTGCTGATATCTCGAGAGCCTTGGCCGACTTATCACTGGACCTCGCTCGAGAAAGCTCGGTATTCTCGATCCGCCTTTCTTCTGGTGAGCCTGCATCGCTATAGATAATTCTTCCTTGTTTACCTTTTTACATTCAACGTTGACAAGGGAACGCACTAATGTTGTTCACATAGACGACCCAAACGCTGGGGCAGAGTGCCTCACCCTAAACAGTCACCAGCTCTCAGAAACCCTGCGTAAAAAGGTCAGGATTTCTTCTCACAATTAGCCAATGATGGAGGCTGACTTTCTGTAGGATAGCTATGCTTTCCAGCTATTGTTCGAAGCTCTTATGTAACGAATACCGCACCATTCTACTAACTACACAATCGCAGTGCCATCTCAAGACATCTCCGCAAGTCTGGTCAGTCCCTACCACCAGACCACCGCATGCTCCAGATCAGCTTGTCTTCATTCCAATGCCTCGCTTCAAACCTCGAGCTCCCTGCTCGTTTCATCACCGCCATACCCAGACACTTCCAAGTGTGCGGCACCGGCATCCGCAAGACAAGCTCAACAACCTGGGACTACTGGTGCCTCGTGCCTGTCCGCGTCACCATCCCGTGTTATGCGCAGGACGAGGAGCACGCCAAGAGCACTGCTGGAAGCAATCAGATGGACCCGTTCCATTACATCCATCTCGGCAGCGCCAAAGTCGACATTCGCGGTTCTCACGTTGCCATCTATATCCGCCGCCATGCTGACCCTGGCCGCTCCGTCGTGGTCGTCGTCAACCTGCTGGACGGCCGCTGGGGCAACGTCGTCGAGGAACCACTCAGTCGCGTCAAAGAAACTTTGGGAAAAGACCCAAGCCGGGATAATCTCCAGGGTCCGCTGTTTGTACTCCTCATTTACTTGTCAGCCATCTTGCAATGGTGGAACAACGTGCTCTGGTGCTTCCACAAGCAACTGGTCATGCATGTGCGTCTCTTCCCCCGGACTGCTTCCCTATCTAGAGGACATCTCTTTACTAACAGGTGAGATTGCCACATATAGGAGAAAAGCCTGCAACAAGTCATTGCAGACGAAACATCAGCATTTTCGACTCTCAGCAAGGACATCAATAAGCACCTGCACATCATGGCCGCCCATCTGCACCGTTACAACTCGGAGCTGAACCGGCTGCACTATATCCTCGAGGAGATCATGAAGGAACAGATATGCGAACCGACGGACGCGGGCGGGCACATGCGGCTGGTGCAGCTCATGTCGAAAAGCAATGTCATTCGAAACTTTTGCGATGAGCTGGAGCGAAAAGTGCAAAACATCTTGACTCTGGTGAGAAGTATTGCGCGCCGTCTCTCTCTCGCAATGAGCGTTAATGTTTTGGTGCTCCCTAGCTCTTCAACCAAATCCAGGCTACAAATGACAGGACGCTCCAGGCAATTCTCATTGCCGCTCAGGATGACACAAGTGTCTCTCGCCAAGTCGCTATCCAGTCGCACGAGCTAAGCAGGAGCATGAAGAAAGACAGCATCGCCATGAAAACGGCAAGAGAACACCTCTACCCTCGCAGCCTTGGTCTACTAACGAGTCTTCAAGATCGCAATCATGACAATGGCATTCCTTCCAGGCACGTCTTTTGCGGTGAGATATCTCTCCGATACAACTACATGTTGACGCAAGCTAAACCACGCTCGGCACAGGCCCTTTTGTCAATGCCATTCTTTGACACCGAGTACATGTCGGAGCCCACCAGATTCTGGATCTGGATCTTGCTCACAGTTCCTTTCACAACCGTTGCTTTTTGCTTCTTCTGGCGAATCACGCAACGGAGAGCAGGGGAATATGCTAGCTCAAGCCTCTCGATTGCTGCCGCCAAACAGACACCAAACGGCCAAGTTATTCCCCTCTCCCAAGTTTAGGAACAAGGGGTTTCCTATCAATTCAACCTAGGTCTTGTCGTCACCAACTTGCTCGCCCGTGGGAGACGCACGAACGGTGAAGATGGTGCAACGCGGGGGGCGATGGGCTGGCAGCTAGACTTGGCCCGCCGGCATGTCTCTGTGAATGTGGTTATATAAAGCTTCGATGCGCCGCCGCCATCGAGGTAGACCAAAGGAGTCAGCGCAACCAGTTCCATCGACCGCTCGGCCAGGGCCTCTCGGCTCTTGTTGGATGCCGCCTGTGCCAAGGTGGAGAGCAGCTAGCCATGGGAGACCCCCCACTTGTTTTTATCACTACCTTGTGGAGATGGGTATCAGAATGCCGATATTGTGTTAAAAACTCATTTCTATCATATTGCGACCGGCGTCTCTACTTCTCAGACAAGAGAAGAATTTAATTAATACTGGGTATCGGAAACACACAAACGCCGAAAGACACCACAAAGTGTTACGCCTCCGGGTCGCAGCACCCGCCGTCCTAGAGAAGCCAAATCCGCAAACTCCCCCTAGTTCATCGGGACCCATTTCATCTGCTTCACATCGAACTTGTGACTATTAGGTTGTCAGCAACTGTTCTAGATTGCGCTCGTCTCGTGAATGTCACGTACTCGTGGAATTCCGTCTTGGACAAAGCGCCCTTGCCATATTCTGAGGCGAGCATCTCCTTATAGGCGTAGGGAATCTTGGCAGGGAAACCCTCAAAGGTCGTGTCTCGCAGAGGGAACACGTATTTGTCCTGCCACGATATTAGCAATTGCAACAGGCGCCACGTTCCAGAGCTAGGGGAACAAACCTTGAACTCGTGGTCGTGCTTGTCGTAGAGAACGCCTTCGCCCATCATATGGCCCGGGTCGTATCTCGCAGCTGTGATGTCGATAAAGAGACCGGTCTGCATGTCAATCCAGCGGGCATCAATGACGTTCATGGTGTCGTCTCGGCCGCGGTGCTTAAAGTAAGGGTTGACTTCGAGCTGGAAGAAGCGGCCCTCAGGTGCGCCCTCGTACTGGTAGTAGTAGATGGTCATGTTGTGGTACGCGGCGAGGAAGTACATGTCAGCCTCGCTCACTTGAACATCAGCATCTAGGTCCCACGGCATAACCTAGCATACTTAGGTTAGAGCAAGGTCGGCAACATGCTGGGAGGCTTCTCACCTTCTTCCCCCACCACCAGCCGAGAAGAGAGCCGTGCATCAGCCATGTCTCGACGCCGAGATCCTGGAAGGTGGATAGATACGTTTGCATCAGGACTTTGATACCTGCATTCTGGACAGCGGGTTCAAGCTCCTCTTTCATGTATCTCCAGTCATAGTGCGGATGGCGTCTTGATGCATCATGGGTTAGCAGGTATGGTACCGCTGAACGGCCATTACTCACGATGCTTCCCCTAAAAGAATCGTTAGCGATGATCTTATGACGGATGTTTTACCCTCAATGAAACAATGGCACTGCCGAGAAAACACCCGGGCTTGGCGACGACTTACTAAAGTATTTCGGCGGTGGAGGCTCTGGGATTGGTAGCTTCCGCTCAAGCTTGCCAAGAACTTCAGGAATGTCAGGAAGGTCAGGGATGGCTAATGCATTAGTACAGGAAAGCCAAGAGACAGCGACACAGAAAGCCGATAACCTCATGATAGGTGAAGAATGTGTTGTTCTAAGCGCCAGGACCTATGGCAGAGTCAAGTCCTCGAAGGGAGGAAAGGGAGTCGTCGCTGAGGTGGACAAGCGATAGAGTCTTATCCGCTGGATCCGTAAGGGGTAGCCAATGACTTGGAAGGGCAGTAATTGGTCGGCCAAGTGGTGGTAACAATGACGGACAAAAGCTAGCAATCGTCTCTCGATGTTTGATTTGCAGGTCTCAGACAGTCAAAGAAGCATATTCAGAAAACATGTTGAGCGAGAAGAAGGGAAGAGCTTGGAAGATGCTGTTGCCGAACTGTGAGAGGCCCGCTCCAGTATCGCGACCCCTGATTTTCAGTACGTATCATGGCCCGTAGGCCGCGTCACCGGCTGGAGCTATCACCAGAAACTCGACTAGTTTTGGAGATTTCATGTTGTGGTTGAGTTTCTTTCGAGTACATAGTCCATCTTCAACTTTGAATAAGTACAATTTAAGCTTGTTTTAAAGCTCAAGCCCAATGCTGTTGGTCTTGCAAGAGACTCGTATTCATGAATACGGTACCAGCAATGACGAGCCTTCATTCTTCTTGCCCAGCCCCCACTTCCCCGTGGCGCAGTCATGCCACTGTGGCTCGTGCTGCATACCCCAATTGGACCCGTGCACTTGCTGACTCACGCAAGCTCCAACCCCAGCTCCCTCCACCTCCTCCTCCATCATCGCATCGCGGAGCTGCCTGGTCGAACTCAACATTGTTGCCTTGCCATCCCCTCACCTCAAGCGGTCTCGATCACGTTCGAGATTGCTTCTTTTTGTCCTATACAACTGCCGCTGGCAGGTCCTCGCGGTCTAGCAAGGCCCCCAGACTTACACGACTCCTTTTCGTTTCGCCCTCGCTCCCTTCCAACGTCACGATCGCCCTGATCAAGCTCGCTCTGTGAGCAACCGCCATTCACAATGGGCGCGTGGAACGTACGTCTCCGAAACATGTGCTTCGCATACTCGCCGTCGCGGACTGACACTGTTGCTAGATCTTCCGCATCCTGGGCGATCTGTCCCACCTGCTCTCCAAGTGCATCCTCATCTTCGCCATCCACCGCAACCGCAGCGCCGAGGGAGTCTCACTCATCACCCAGATCCTCTACGCCCTCGTCTTTTGTACCCGCTACCTCGACATATTTAGCGAAAACTCAGCATGGAACTTCGTCTTCAAGATCTTCTACATCCTGTCGTCCTTCTACATCCTTGGTATCATGCAATGGATCTACCCTCGGTCCCGCGAGCGTGAGATCGCATGGAAGATTGGTGCCTTCATCCTTGGCGGCTCTTTTATCTTGTCCCCGATTGTCCTGCTGATCTTTGAGAAGCACAAGGGATTCCGCGCTGTACGTATACTGCTTCCCGTTGCTTTCCAACCTTGGCTGACATCTCTCCCTGCCAGTGGATGTGGGTCTTCTCCCAGATCCTCGAGTCTGTCTGCGTGCTTCCCCAGCTGCTGCTTCTGAGACAGACAACTGTCCCCACCGTCATCGACTCGTTCTACCTCGTCTCCCTCGGCTCCTACCGTGCTCTCTACTGCGTCAACTGGTTTCTACGAGAATTTGAGGTTTCCGGCAGGGCGCCCAACACTGTCTCCGTCATCTTTGGAATTATTCAGACGGCTCTCTACGTTGACTTTGCTTGGGTATACTACACCCGCCAGCGCGTCAAGCTCCGTGGCGGCGGTATTGTTGACGCTGACGACATGCGCCGCGGATGGCTCCTCCGCCGCATCTTCGGTAAGCGCTTTGAGCATGCCGACGATGACGAGGAGAGCGGCCCTGGCTTCGACGACGACGACACCGGCGTCCGCCGTAGTGCCCGGCCCAAGTGGGGAGCTCGCGGTATCTCGGTCAGCGCCGATGACGGAGTTCTCGAGCAGGAGCGACACAACCGTGACCGGGATGAGCTCGGCGGACCTGTCGATCCCGACGCCAAGATGCAAGATCCTGACGAGCTTGCGAAGGCGTTGGACGACGATGATGACGAGCAGACGCCTTTGCGCCCCGGCCAAGCGGACAACGGCCAGCCCAGTGGGCTTCGAGCTGGCGAGGAGTGGCGCGACTAAATTCGCAAACTAGTCCTCTGCCCTTTTCATTTTGGAAGATATAACGGTTCAGAGTCCGGACAGACGGAGTATGATGGAATGTTTTGTTTGGGATATTTTGTAAGGTACACACCACATGGTGACAGCTCATCCGATGCCATATCAGTGGGAATCATGCGATGCGCACGGCTACAGAAGAGAGGGATCGGATGGGAACCTGGTCACGGTCTGCCAAGAAGGGGGATTGTTGAAGGAGCCGCAGCCGAGGGGCTTCAGGGGTTTTTCTTAGGGTTCAACGTGTACACATAAGCGCAATTTTTAACGAGAATCTCAAAGCGAGATGAAACTGGAGACCAATTACTCAGTATCATGTAACAGTCACAGCATCAAGTTGGATGAAAAAAGGCGGTATGAGGATATCATTCAGGCAGTCCACAAGGGAGCCAGCCCAGCCGCGAGATCCGTTGTGCTCGTCAAAACCAATCCGGTCCGTTTTAAGAATAAGGGGGGTAACCATATACAATCGTAACATGCCCTTTTCCAGGGCAGTTTTCCCATCAATACGCGCCAGGAGCCATGACCGATTGCCAGTCCGGTCTTGTTGGAACTCCGCCAGCAGCAACCGCGTGCTGCAATTAACTCCTAAATAAAAGCGAAACAAAAAAAGATGTAGAAGAAGGGCAATACATCATAACGTATAGAATAAACAAAATGGGCATCTCGAAGCCGCAGGGTATTTTCGAGGGAAAGCCTCTCAGTGAACAAAGCGCTTCTCAAATTCATGGTAAAGCTTAGGGCTGATCTCGTCGCTGCTCATGCCTTCAATTTCGACGAGGACGCCTTTCTGGGCGTAGTGGTTGAGCACAGGCTCGCTCGTCTCCTGGAACTTTCGGAAGCGGGCCCGGTAGACTTCTTCGGAATCGTCGGCACGCTGGATGAGGGGTTCACCAGTGACATCGTCGATCCCGGGAACGCGGGGCGCATTGAAAGTAGTGTTGTAGACACGACCCGACGGCTCATGAACCCAGCGGCCAGCGATACGCTCCAAAATCACGGATACCGGCGTCTTGAGAGAGACGACAAGATTGATGGGGATGAGCTTGTCGAGGGGGTTGGCTTGGGCAGCTGTTCGGGGGAAGCCGTCCAGGATGAACGAGGCGGAGGGGTCTTCGGAGGCTCGAGGTGGGATGTGATCGTTCAGGAGGGCATGGCTGGTGATGAATGAGTCCATGGGAGGGGCTCCGTCGTACGAAGATTGGTCGAGGGAGGTGGCTTCCGAAGAGAGGGTCATGACGTGGGGCGGGCCTCGCCTCGCCAGCCAGCCACGGGTGTAGAGTTCATTGGAGATGAGTCGTAAGATGAGGTGGTCGTCGACGAGGCCACCAGACTTCATCGTACTCTCGACTTTGATGCCTGTTCAAGGACTGGTTAGCAGCGATTTCGTAATTGATGCAGCATGAGTGAGAGTGGTTAGAAAGCGAGAACCTACCGAGCGGGGTTCGTTCCTTGACATTTCGACGGAGAAGATCGCCAGTACTGATTGAATTGAGCTGCGGGAAGCGAGAGAGCAAGCGCTCACTCTGGGTTCCCTTGCCCACGCCAGGTGCACCAAAGAGGATTACTCGAGCAGCCTTGTTCAGTCTCATTCTAGGCGTCCTGGAACGTTGAGGGCGCCGTGAGTCGAATTCTAATTGAGGATTTTATGTCGGTCGGTTGATGCGCTCTATATATATATGTGCTGTTTGAACAGGTGCGGGGATGCAATTCGATAGGTGTCAAAAATGAAGGATGTCGTCGGCTCTTTGTTGTTGAGACAGTCTCGGATGGAAGACAGCGAGGGGAGTTGTTGAGCAACGGAGGATACGTCGATGAAGAGATCGAGAAGTAGCAGCAGATAAGTATGACAGCCAGAAGGATATGGTGACGTAAACAAGATATATAAGCAGCCACAGATCGTACACGATTACAAAGAGCGAGAGAGACGCTGGTGTTGGATGGAGGAGAAGCTGTCGAGGCGAGATGGATGGGAAGAAAGAAGGTTGGATGGTGGGGGCACTGGAAACTGGGAAACGCGGCGGATGGTGTTGAGAGTTTAAGGCGGAGCAAGTACCTGCGAGTGGCCTGCTCCTCCCCTGCGACACATGTACCGGATGGCGTTGGGGGGGACGTGCGCGGCAGGAACGGTCAAGGTGGGCAGGGACCAACCTGCCAGCTTGGGGCAGCTCGTTCCGTCTCTTGCCGCAAAGTCGAACGAGTTCCAGGCTCTCTCTCGCTTGAGGCTCAAGGGGATCTGGACTTTTTAACACTCCTTGTCATAGACCAACGCTTTCTAGAAGTATAAAGGGTTCTTCGTATCTCTTGGCATTCTTCATCTCCTCTTTCCTTCCTGCCTTCCCCTCCTCCTCGTTAGGCTTGACATGGCGCCAAAATCCGGGGGATGCCGGGGACGACACAAGACGGTGCTAAGGATCGGCACCTCGCGTTAAGTCCGGGGGTGGTAGCTCGAGTCCAGCACAGCGAGGCCGGCACAATGGACGAGTATCGGAAACAATCCGATCCTCTATTTCATGCCTTGGTTCTTGATTCGACAGGCAGCATGTGAATATATGCTGCCCTGTCACGCTGGGCTCTCCATAGTTAGTGCCGTTCATCCGTGCATGTGCTGTCCGTGGTCTCCCGCTGTCCGGTCTGCATGACAGAGTCAAGAAGCTAACTTATTTGCCATAGACATCATGCATCGCGGCACTCGACCACGTCTTGTACGGATACAGTTTGGTCTCTTTGTAAGAATGCCGTTTAGCAACTCTCCGATGGCTTTGTAAACGGCATTCCAGACCGCCGCCCAGAAACATGAACAACCCATCAGCCAATCGCTTGCCGTGAATTTGATTTCCAAGCACCCCAGACTCTGGACCCTTCGGACAAGCCTCCGAACCTTGCGAGCGCGAGCCTCGGCGGCACAGGCGAAACGTGGTTGCATGGATGTGCATCACACCGGCGCCGATGAAGAGTGGGCGCCTCAGGCATCAGCGAAACACCACGTTTGGCTGTCCGGGGAAACCGGCCAAAGGTTTACTCAACCCAGGCATTTCAAGAGCTAAAATTCTTAGGAAAATGCCATCGTATCCGCAAAGAGCCTCTTCATTAGCTAGGTTTGTTTGGCCCATCGAAACTCACGCTGCCGCCCTGTGGCGCCGAGTCCACAACCCGGTTTGTCACCCTCTGCCCTCATCAAACAGAGCCACGCCCGGTTAGCTCAATCGGTAGAGCGTGAGACTCTTATGAGTACACGATCTGAAAAATCGATCTCAAGGTTGCGGGTTCGACCCCCGCATCGGGCTATTCCTATTATACGATTGCGAGTGTGCAAGGCTTTCTTTTTTTGCTGTTTTTGCTGCTGGTGTGAAGTCGTAAATAGATGGGACAACGCGTGTACTGGAAACCATACATCGCCACACTGCCACTCTCCTCCCCAGAACATGGCATAATGAGCACATCCCACCCCAGGAAGGAATTGGAAAGCACCTACAACAATTCACAAAATCTGAGCTATGAAGTCAACGGACGTTTTGATATGGCCCGTCTATTCGTGTCGTCGGTTCTCACCTCTCAGACAAGTCGTGATCCTGTTGACTAAGCTTGCTAAGCCACAGCACAGGCGGTTCGAATCCTATTCTATCGGGGGAAACCCGAGCCTGGGAGAGCCAAATCGACGATTTAGGTTGTAAAAAGGTTGAGAAAATTCCTCGAGTCTTGAAAAGATACTTCAAATGGGATCTGTATATTTTTCGGACTCTCCTATGCTTGTGCGTAGTTGCTTCGTGGCAATTCTGAACACTCACAAATATGCCCTAGCCACAGCTCAAAGCCACAGTTAGCCTTTGGGCTTGTTTGTGAAACAAAAGCAAGCGAGTTTGGGGCTACATGGGAGCTAGGTGTCGAAGAATTCCAAGATAACATAGAATTCCCTTTAATACTATCATACGTGGATTGAGAGAATAGTCGTGTCATTACAGCCTGTTGTGGCGGTGTACAACCAGGGATGGAGAGATTGCCCACTTGAACACGGGCATTTACACGGGTACCCTACAGACAAACATCAGAGCGAATAGTGTTGGAGACTTCGCAAAACAGAGGCCAATAAGCTTATTTTTGAGCTTAAGCCTCGCTTAGTACAGCGACTATTCTTTAGTTTCAGTAGTCTTTCCTCCAGTTTGCTGCCTTAACTTGCATGCATCACGACTGCACCACCACATCTAATTTCATGACCAAGAATTACGCACATGAAGAACGCAACATCAATTCACCTCTCTTATACACTTGCTCACAAGACGAATGTGTACAGACGGTGAGGGAGGATTCTGCATGAACTGCCGAGAACCAGTCCCGTGTCCCTCGGCCAGCTGGGGTAATAGGCGGGGATCGGCGGAGCTGTATCCGTTTTGACCTAGAGTCAACCGATACATCAGGCTATCGGCCAACCTTGACAGACCCGTAGCTGCCGTTCAACTCTGGCGGGTAGAGCTGCCAAGTTGGGGGACGTTTTAGTCATGATGTGTTAATTACACGATCGGTTCGGGAACCTAAAGAGTCGGATAGCATTCAACAATGGCCGTGGATTCGCCGGCTTGGCCGACGGGTAACTTGATCCCTCCCCCATCACCGCCAGTCACACCCCATCCGTATAAGCTGCCATGGGTACTGTAGCTTTTTTCTTTCCGAGCACATGGCTCCCAGAGTCATGGGGTAGTGGAAACGGGCCGAAAATATAAACGGCTCCCCGCACGTTTATACCAGAGAGTGCATGATCCTCGCCCCCCAGTCCCCAGATTTACCCCCGCGTTATTCCACCGTGCTGGGTCTGCTGGTAAACCCGTTCGAGTGGCTCTCCATAGAAATCGAGTGACGGCCGTCCTTCCAAGGCCCTAGAGTCCGCTCTTGCCCAGCTGCAACTCACCACTAATGCACCGGGGCTCAGATGTCGGTCCGAATAACACCTGTCTATGACGGGAACTGTTTCCCAAAGCGTGGTATAGAGTGATAGATTAGCCGTAGAATAACCAAATATCAGGAAAGATGAATGAGACATTGTGCTATAAAACCGAGGTGAAAGCCTATGTACTTGGGGCTCTTCAGTATGGTTGTTGTTTCAGAGTGACCTGGGCCCTTGTCTGCCAATATCAATACTATAGTCTTTTGACACTATGCGGTCTTACCTTTCTATCCTCGGAGGCGTCTCCGTGGTTCTTGGCAACCCTATTGCCCCTCGCCAAGATACCAAATCCCTCCCATATCGAGACACTACTCTATGTCTCGACAAGCGTGTCGATGATCTTCTCTCTCGTATGTCTCTTGAGGAGAAGGCTGGCCAGATGTTTCATGCCCGAACTCAGGTTGTTAACGACACATTCGACGATACCGTTGAGGGTTATGTCACGGACAAGCACATCACCCACTACGTCTTGAGTGGCGGTGTCGACAACGCTCGTTCCGTGGCTGAGTGGTACAACGAACTCCAAAAAGTGGCCCTGGATACTCCTCTGGGCATCCCCATCACCATCTCTTCTGATCCTCAGCATGGCTGGACGGACAACGCTGCTGTTTCCGTCGTAGCGACTGGCTTTTCTCGTTGGACTGAGCCCCTCGGAATTGCTGCCCTGCGGGATCCTCAGCTAGCCCGTACCTTTGCCGACATTGCTCGCGAGGAGTACGTTTCTGTTGGAATTCGACAGGCTCTGCATCCTCAAGTTGACCTTTCAACTGAGCCTCGATGGGGTCGTACTTCTGGCACCATGGGTGAGGATGCCAACTTGACCAGCTCCCTGCTCGTCGAGTACATCAAGGGATTCCAGGGTGAAAAGATTGGTCGACATTCAGTCATCACGACAACCAAGCATTTCCCCGGTGGTGGTCCAATGGAGAATGGAGAAGACTCTCACTTTCCCTGGGTACGTAATGTTTCCCTGTTGAGTTAATGAATGATACGTCTAACAACAATACTGTAGGGTAAAAATCAAACTTACCCTGGTAACAACCAGGAGTACCACTTGATTCCTTTCAAGGCAGCAATTGCAGCTGGCACAAGACAGATGATGCCCTACTACTCAAGGCCCATCAACACATCGTGGGAAGAGGTTGCTTTTGGATTTAACAAGGGAGTCGTCACCGACCTTCTCAAGAACCAGCTTGGCTTTGAGGGTATTGTGGTTACTGACTGGGGTATCGTCACTGACCGAGCATGGGGACTGGAAGACAAGACTGAGCTCGAGCGTGCTCGTCGTGTCCTCGAGGCTGGCTGTGACATCTTTGGAGGAGAGACAAAGCCCGAACTAATCATTGAACTCGTCAAGAAGGGCTTGGTGGCCGAGTCTCGCATTGATGAGTCAGTCCGCAAGCTGATGAAGGAAAAGTTTGAACTGGGACTCTTTGATCACCCATTTGTCGACCCGGAGCACGCCGCCAACGTGGCTGGAAACGACTACTTCAGCCGCCTGGGTAACGAGACGCAACGCCGGGCTTTTACTCTTCTCACAAACAAGGACGAGTTCCTGCCTCTTCCCATCTCAGCACTCGAGGCCAAGTTCTACATCGAGGGCATGGAGGCTGAAGCTCTCGAGTCCCGAAACCTCACCGTGGTGGACAAGCCAGAGGAGGCTGACTATGCGCTGCTCCGTCTCGACTCCCCATTCAAGCCTAGCACAGGCGATTTCCTGGCACAAATGATCAACAACGGCTCCATTGAGTACAACACGACCGAGAAGGCTCGCCAGGCCAAGATCTATGCCACCCTGCCAACCATCGTGGATATTCGACTCAACCGACCAGCTGCAGTGCCTGAGATTGCCGAGTCTGCGGCAGCTCTGTTTGGTAGCTATGGCAGCAGCCACGACGCGTTCCTGGATGTTGTCCTTGGTATTGACGGCTGGGGTCCCGAGGGACAGTTGCCATTTGACCTGCCACGATCTATGGCCGCGGCGGAAGCGTCGTTTGAGGACGTGCCGTTTGATACAGTGGATCCTCTGTTCAAGTTTGGACACGGATTGCGGTATGCAGAGAGCTGCAAGGCGAATCCTTGATGGGGTTTGGTGTACATAGTAGGAACGACAATGTTATTGTAAATTGGTAGTTGAGATAACTAAAACAATTAATTGATTGGCTATAAAACATATGGCTCAGTGACAGCTGCATATAAATGAGGCGTATAATTGGGTATCTCTAGATAGGCGATGGATGCGCTCCATAAGGAACGGGCCGGTGGCCGCCAAGAGATGGTTGGCTTCCTCAACGGGCCATGTGTACAGCATCGTTTGGTCCAAACTCGCTGGGCCACGAATGTGAGGACGGTTGGGGAAAGCTCTGCTGTTATTGCAACACTGTTTCCAGAGGAGATGTGGTTCGGATGAGGAGCACACAGTTCGTGTCCATGCCTGGGACAACCACGTTTCGCTGTCAAGTCGTAGGCGGGCACCTATCGCGTAGACGGGGATTCTCATACGGCGCGCCCATTGGCTGTCGCAGATCTAGATGATGCTCCCGGCTCAATCTGGCAGTCTAGGCAAGGGTTGCGCAAATGGCATGTTGATCCCGCAGGCGATGGTCGCTTGTCAGCTCGAGACAGGTGCATGTCTGGGCTGGGTCTCAAGTGAGCGCGTCCTGGGGTGCAGCAAACAGCTCTGATGTAAACATGGCCGGCCCAAACAAAGACAGGCAAATCACCGAACGATGCCTGAATGTCTCATGATTGCCGTGCCATCCAATGCTTCTGTGACAGCTCGCGTAGTCCAGGAACAGCTTATGGCAGCTTCAGTGTGAGACATGGAGGCCCAAGATCAAGCCACCAGCACCCGCTTGCGCTTGCATGGACAAGAAAAAGACAACTGAGGCTAGGGTCAGCTCACATCAGCGACGGAGCTTCCATGAGCCATTTCGGCAAATCCATCGGAGATATGACGGGCTTTGTCGCAATCTCCCCTCTAATGACTTCGGGTATTGTTGAGTTGGCTTCTAGACCCCCGAGTCACATGCAAGGCAGCCTTTCCCCTCAACAAAAGGACAGACAGACCTGACAGAAACGGCACTCCCGGCACGGCACGTGACTCGTGTTTCCTCTTTGGCTGCTGACGCAAGCCCCTGTAAATCGCACGCGGAGGGCAGGGATTGGACGCAACCAGAAGGAATGGAAGCCCGCGAGATTGAGGAGAAAAGGCGCAGAGGCAAATGGCGCCGGAAAAACAGTTGATACGGATGCGGCGCCCCCCGGCTGATCCTGTCGGATAGCGGAACGCCAGCTCTTCCGCTGCAGACAGCCTTAGGATATCCCGTAACCACAACTACCACACACCCCATCCCATTCATTTAGTGGGCAGCGCCTCGAAAGATCCCGAGACTTGCATTGTCCCTCTTTCATCTCCATCGTCTTTGATTGTGTCGTTTCCCCGGCGAGATTGACCCTGCGCACCAACCGAGTCCCTCTTTCTGCACCTTCGAATCTTATCTCTAGCTCGCTATGAGCGCCTCCTCCAGCGTCGCCCGTAGAGCGGTTGCCCGGAACCCCCTGCTGGGGAATGGTGAGAAGCACCCTGATCGGCTCCCAGGCCGAGCCTCGTCACCGTCAACACCATTGTATTAACTTCAGCGCAGCCCGGGTCCTCTCTCGAGGCGTTTCTCCCGCCGTTCTCGGTCGCCATGTCAGCCGCCATGCAAAAGTCCCGGCCATTGCCCTCTTGATCCCGTACCGATCAATGAGCACCGAGCACCACCGTCCCGATGGTCCCCTCTCCGGCCCGCCCCCGGGCTTCAACGCCGAGCAGGCTAAGAAGCCTCTCCCGAAAGAGCCCAGCTCTGCGGTCGCTAAAAAGGAGGATAAGAAAGTGGAGGCCCAGCCCAAGGAATCCGCCGTCTTAAAGCCGGCCGATGCCGCAGCCACGGCACACGCCGACACAGCAGAGGTCGTCGCGACCAAGGAGGGCATCATGGAGAAGCCCGATGCTGTCAAGAAGGAGAAGGAGGAAAAGAAGTTGACCGTGTGGCAAAAGGTCAAGAAGGAGGCCCATCACTACTGGGACGGATCCAAGCTACTCGTTGCTGAGGTCAAGATCAGCTGGCGACTGGCCCTCAAGATGGCGGCTGGGTACGAGCTTACCCGCCGTGAGAACAAGCAGCTGCAGCGAACAGTCCAGGACCTGGGTCGGTTAGTGCCCTTTTCCGTCTTCATTATCGTCCCTCTGGGTGAGGCACTTCTGCCTCTTGCCCTGAAGCTCTTCCCCAACATGCTCCCCAGCACATTTGAGGGACAAAAGTCCAAAGAGGCCAAGGCCACTCTTCTACGGTCCACACGCAAGGAGGTCAGCACGTTCCTTCGACAGACACTTGGAGAGACTGGTCTCCCGGTGAGCCAGGCGACAACACAAAGAGAGGAGTTTTCCAACTTTTTCCGCAAGGTGCGGGCCACCGGCGAGTCTCCTACGGCCGAGGACGTTATCAAGGTCTGCAAGGCGTTCCGCGATGATTTGACGCTCGACAACTTGTCACGACCCCAGCTCGTCTCCATGTGCCGATACATGAACCTCAACACATTCGGAACCGACATGATGCTCCGGTATCAAATCCGCCACCGTATGCGCCAGATCAAGCGTGACGACAAGGCTATCAGCTTTGAGGGCGTCGAGAGCTTGACTGTCGCCGAACTCCAGGGCGCTTGCGCTGCCCGTGGTATCCGCACACACAGCGTGTCTCCTGCGCGGATGCGATCCGATCTTCAGACCTGGCTGGACCTCCGACTCCGCGAGGGTGTTCCTTCGACACTTCTTGTGCTGAGCAACGCCTACATGTACGGCCAGGGCTCTGGTGAGGGCTCCAGCCAGATTGAGGCTCTTGTCGGTGTCTTGTCTGCCATTCCCGAGGAACTCTACCACGAGATTGAGCTTGAGGTTCACAGCGCCGAGGGTGCGGCTACCAACAAGCAGCGACTCGAGGTCATCAAGGAGCAGCAGGATCTCATTGAGGATGAGGCAGAGCAGGACCACGCCAGCACCAGCTCTGGCTTTGCTACTCCTCGAGATGTGGACGACATTGACGAGAAGGAGGAGCGTCAGGCTATGGCCGAGGCCGAGGGCCTTGGTCCCAAGCAAGTTGGCGAGATGGTTGAGGCTGAGAAGGAGCTGAACAAGGCTGCTGAGACAGCTGAGATGGTGGAGGCAGAACTCCGAGCAAGCGCTGGCGCGTCGAAGCAGCAGGAGCAGAAGTAAGCGCAATGAGACGCTGAGGCTTTGCTCCATGTACAACGAACGAAACTTGAAATTGGGAGTTGTTTCATATGTATGACTGACTGTATGGTATGGCATCAGGGCGGGATGGGAAAGGCGCTGTATCAAAACGGGCCCTCGAAACCGAGAGGACCGGACGAGAACCACCACTACTACTACTTGGGATAGACAACTCTCGACACAGGAAAGCAATAGATTCCACTGCACTTTTTATTTGTACATATTGGGAGTGGGTCTATGTAGGTATAGAATGCATTGCTTTTTATGAATATTAATTGCCAATTGAGCTGTTTGTGTTTCTATTGTTATCGATGCCTCGATTGAGCTGAATTAAGCTGAATGCGGAAGCCCGAGATGGAGATGGAGCTGACTGCGTCATCGTGGCCCCAGCCTCAGTACGTAGATCCTTGGTAGAGAGTTACCTAGATTGAGGGTGCCTAGAGTGATGGCCAACTGACAATGGCAACTGCTGATAACAAAATTTGATCTCAAAGCCCTTCCCTCTTGTCTAACACAATCTCGCATTTTCTCAGCCAAAAACCACTCAACCAAAGACACTGTCGCTGGCTGAGCGAGATCTCACCCAAGTCCCCCTCCATCTTTGACGTGGTCCCTGCGCCACATCCAGCTCGCTCCCCACGCCCACTGCACTTGCCTTACGACTCGTCTCAAGCTTCAACCTTCCGCCAACTCCGCCCACTTTGAACCTTCAGCCTCTCGCACTCTGCAGCCTCGCGTTTGACCTGCGTCTGTTTATTCATTCATTCACTCATCTGACAAGCGACGCATACGCCCTGCGACCCTTTCATCTCCGCCCGCATCTCTCATCATCCGGCCCCGCGCTGCCGGTCACCTTCGGTAATGACGGCCATGGATCAAGACGACTTCTCCAATGTGACGTGGAGCGACCACGTCCATGATCAGACCTCTCGACCTGTTCCTCCCGCTGAGCAGCCTGGTCATGATATGACAGCGCCTGGAAGTGGCATCGAGGCGGATGCCCCGTCGCTGGGCTCGGAGAGGCTCGAGTGCACCGTGGGCACCCCCATCAAGGAGAATGACGGCACCAAGGACGCCTTTGTGTCGTATCTGATCACCACTCACGTATGTATACTCGTTCGTTTGCTACACTTCACTGCTAACGATCTATAGTCCACCTTCTCCTCCTTCCAGCGCTCAACCACCACCGTCCGCCGTCGCTTCACCGACTTCGTCTTCCTCTACAAGCAGCTCACCCGCGATTATCCCGCCGCTGCCGTCCCTCCTCTGCCCGACAAGCAGCGCATGGAGTACGTTCGCGGCGACCGCTTCGGTTCCGACTTTACCCTTCGACGCGCCCACTCCCTCCAGCGCTTCCTCGTCCGCTTGTCTCTCCACCCCACGCTGCGCCGTGCCCCGATCCTGCACACGTTCCTCGAGAGCCCCGACTGGAACGCTACAATGCGCAGTCGGGGCACGCGGGGAAGCTCTGCCAGTGATCCCGGGTCCGCCGGTGTGTTTGACAACTTTGCCGATACCTTTATCAATGCATTTACCAAGGTGCACCGTCCGGATCGCCGGTTTATCGAGGTCAAGGACAAGAGCGACAAGCTGGATGATGATCTGGGTCATATCGAAAAGGTCATTGCCCGTGTGGCCCGTCGTGAGACAGATCTAGAGGTGGATCTTCGCGACCTCGCCGAGCAGTTCCAGAAGCTCATCCCGCTTGAACCCCATGTCGAGCCCGAGGTTCATGCATTTGCCGCTTCTATCGAAGATACAGCGACTCATCTCCGGAAACTCAAAGATGTCACCGACCAGGATTATCTTGGCTCCCTGCGCGATATGCAGGCCTACTCACAGGCACTCAAGGGGCTTCTCAAGGCTCGGGAACAGAAGCAGCTCGACCACGAGCAGCTGACCGAGTACCTCAACAAGTCTACAACGGAGCGCGACTCGCTACAGTCAGGCCATAGCACAAGTTCTGGTGCGGGTGGCTTCCTCCGGGCCAAGATCGAGGACGTGCGCGGTGTAGACCACGAGCAGGCCAGGCGAGAGCGAGCGCGCAAGCTGGAATTGCGTGTGGAGGAGCTGACACATGAGGTGGAGAGCGCGCGCAAGACAAGCGACATGTTTGACGACGAGGTGGTCAAGGAGGTGGCCGACTTTGAGCGGATCAAGCGGATCGAGATGAAGTCGCAGCTGGGCGGGCTCGCAGATGCGCACGTCGAGTTTTACGGTGAAGTGGTGGACATCTGGGAGAAGTATGTGCAGGAGATGGAGAAGGGGGGCCCGATCAGGGCGTAAGAGCTGAGGTGAAGGATACATGTGTCCTTGGGATCACTTGGACTTTGGCGTTTATGAGGACACGGCGTTTTAGGAAGATGAGGAGCCAAGGTGGTGAGGTAGCTAGCCTTGAACAAGACGAGCCTTTAAGGCGAACTTATAATTATATGTCTCGGTGAGGTTTCCGTTCAGACATGCTGAGGGTTGGCAGCTGAGTGAATACTACGGTCCCAGTTGAAAACACGGGAACATGAGATAAATCCTTATGCCATAGTAAAGCTCAACTTAGCCTTACTTTATAAAATTACTTTATAAGAGATTCATACTCTATATTAGCCAAGATTCTAGCTTCCTTTATACTAATATCTTCTAGGTATTGAGCCTAATAGTAGTCATTTAAGAGTCAGGTTTATGTTGAGAGTAGTTCCGTGTTTTGACATGCGTGGGGGCACTGTGGCTGCAAGCGCAATATTCCTGTACGTTGTTGGATAACCTAGCCTAAAGACAACATCCAAACGCCGATCCAACATCTATTGAATAATAGGACTCTGTACAAACATGAACAAAAAGCGTCAAAAAACTCCATTCATCCCATGCAACAAGTTTCTTAGGCCACGCCCGGTATCATGATCCAATGCTTGCCTGTGCTGGTTTTGATCCCTTTCAACGCCCGCCGCCCAAGGGTCTTGTCTCGCCCTTCCCATCATCACTGCTGTCTTCGTCGCTATCGTCGTCGTCACTGTCTTCGTCGCTGTCATCTCCCACGGCATAATGCTCCGTGTCATCTCCCGCCAGTCGATCACGTGAGCGAGACTGCTCTTGGTTGTCTCGGTAGTCGTCAAACCCGTCATCGCTGCCCTCGGCGAAAGCATCGTACAGCTCTCCACCACGGGTTCGGCGGGCCCTGCGACCACCTGCTACCTTTTCGCCTGCGTTCAAGCCCTCGGCTTCTTCCTCGTCGATGAGCTCAAATTCGTAGTTGTTGCGAGGGTTGTTGCGGAGACGACGGCGACGAGCAATCCAGAAGTAGATGCCCAGGCCACAGCAGAAGGCTGCGATAAGTCCGACCGCTCCCCAGATCCAGACCTTCTTCGATCCGAACGTTGGAAGCCAAGAAACCCAGGACGATGAAGCCGTTGTCGTTTCCTGGGCGGCCTCGTCAGTGTTAGAGGGAGCTTCTGTTTCCGTGTCGCTGGGCCTGGCTGGCTTCGTAGGGCGTTCAGGGTGGTCGGTGGGATGATCCACCAGGGTGCCCTTGGTACCAGGGGGCGCCGTTGTTGTAGAAGCGGGTATCGTCGTGGTCGAGACAATCTTGTCGTGGTCGTCATCATCGTGGGCATCAGGCATGGGCAGCAGGGTCGCCTTGTCTGCATCGATGGCCTCACCCCAGAGCTTCAGTCGCCAGTCGGTAAACTTGCCCTTGAACTGGTTCTTCTCGGTATCCCTAACGACAATGGTCCACTTTCCAACACCAGATTCGCCCCTATTAAGTGTTAGCCTGCGTGGTTCGAGCTTTTCCCATGAATAACATACCAGTGGACGACACTCATGAAGGTCCAGTCAATGTATCCTTCCGCCTTGGCATCGAGTCTTCGCGCCACCGCGAGATGGCTCACCACGTCCTCAGGGCTGATGAGATCCACACTAATATCACCGCGTCGCTGGTGTTCCACATTCATGGTAACCGTGACGTGCTCCACACGGGCAAAGTTGGCATCCTTGAGCATATCCTCAGTCACCTCAAAGGTCACAGTCAGGCCGTCTTTACCCTCGGGAATGTTCTTCTTGACGTGGATCCAAGGAGAAAAGTACCACGACTGGGGCTTGACCAATTCCCAGTCCTTGGCCTTCTCAACCAAAGCCCACGAGTCAATCTTTCCATATCCGAAAGTGTGACTGAACTTCTTGCCAATTGCCGTGTCTTGCTGGTTGGCTTCATCACCCTCGATGGGCACAGCCGTGTCCATAGCCAGATACTGCAGGTCTCTCCAGGTTATATCAGGCCGAACTTGGAGGACCAGAGCAAAGATGCCAGCAGCGAGGGGAGCAGCGGCTGAAGTACCACCGTGGGCCTTGTAGCAGCTGTTCTTGCCAACGTCCGTAGTGTGCTGTGCTTGTTAGCGATGCGCATATCAATGATCCAAAAGACTTACAATAGAGTCACCACTGCCACTGCTGTAAGTGACCACCAACTGAGCAGAGCATTCTTCCGAATAATAGGGGTGCTCTCCTGTTCGGTCGACGGCTCCGACTGTGATGCTGTAAATTGAGTTTGTGTATCCGTCAAAGTTGCAGTTATCACCGCTACCAGCACCGTTGCCGCTAGCGAAGACGTAGATGGAGCCAAGGCCACTGCGGCCCTTCTGGATCGCCTTGAGCATGGCCCTTCGAATGACAACATCGGGCGCCTCCATGGTCTGGCCGTCGTCCGAAGGACCCCACGAGCACGAGTAAATGTGGTTGTCGTCGTACTTGTACATGAGGGCCTCCGCCTCATCGGCATCACTGATGAGCTTGCTCAGAATTCGGAGACCAGCAACCTTGGAATCATAGGCAACGCCAACGCCGCAAACATCGTTGCGGGCGGCTGCAACCTCACCAGCGCAGCGGGTACCATGTCGATCATCGTCCAGCTCAGGTGCGGGTTCAGGGTCGTTGTCGTTGAAATCCCAAGAACCCTCGGCGAAGTAGTTGGGCTTGAGATCGTCACTGTTCATATCGAGACCATCGTCCACCACTGCCACGGTAACATTTGATCCAGTTATACCATCGAGCCAAAGGCCGGTAACGTTGACGTCGTGCCCAACCTGGATCGTGTTGATGAGATGCCACTGCTCTGTAAAGATGGGGTCGGCGATCTCGAGCTTCTTCATGATCGACTCCTGGTAGGCGGCGGCTTTCTCTCGGGCCTCGATATTGGCCACTTTATGTGTGTCCTTTGCAGAGAGAGGCAGGTCCCTCGGGCGCGGAGGAATAACACGCTTTTCTAGGTGCTTGCGGGCTTGTTGCTTCTTGGATAACAGAATACCGTCGAGAGGGTCTGAACCACCAAGGTCTCGTTTCCTCCTCTTGCGCTCCGTGATCTCTCGCTTTACGATATCGTGCTCGGCTTTGGACGCGCGGAATACGTGGTGGTCGTCGAGGGCTCCGAGCTGACCCTCATGGGTGAGACCCAGACGGCTGGCGACCTGGTCGGGCGCTGTTGACCTGTCGAGATGCAGGACATAGTAATCGTTCTTGGAGTAATCTCGGGCGATCCTAGAGCCGTGAGCCAGCACGGCCAAGCCGGCGAGGCTCAGGAAGGAGGTAATCTTCATGATGAAGACGAAGGGGGGAGGGGCCTTTGCAGAGGGCGCAGAGGTTGGAGGATGGAGGAAGCGCAAAGTTGGGAGACGGCGGTTTGGTCGTGATGTCGTGGCCTCCAGCTGAAGGCTACCTATGTACAAGGCGGGTACTTCAGGTGCCTGCCTGCCAGAATAGGGGACCAGCGCCGGCGGTGGGTCCCTATGGTCCAAATACAGAACCCTTTACCTAGGTATCTTACCACGACCACAACTCTATCAAATGACTACTATTAGGCCAAGGGCTTAAAGATACTATCATAAAAGAAGATATCATATTAATACTTTATAAAATATACCCAAGTTTAGCCCTACCATGGTATAAGGATTTATCTACAGAGTACAATTCCTGTTCTTGGACCCCCTAGCCAGCGCCGGCGGTGGGTGATACAGGAGGCACGCGGCACCTGCCAATGCTCACCAAAGCCGCCAGCTGCGCCACAGTCTAAATCCATCAAAGGGGCGAGGCCAGCTGGCGCCTTTTGCTCCAGGCAACGTGAAATGCAGCAAAAAGTATCCCAGAGGTACCGGAAACCCTTCTCAGACAGTGATCGACAGGATTTCATGCCTCCGCGAATACTAAAAATAATAACTTTTCAATACATGCCGTCTACGTTTTACCTCCTTCTACCCTTCTACAATTCTTCTCTTTCTACTCCTTCTCCTCTCCGTTTCCTTGACAAATCACTAATATTACATCCTGGTTACGCGTAACCATTGTCCGGCAATCTCAAAGTTCATGATGACTGTGAAACAGCGGCGGCCAACAGAATCTCTTATTCACCGACGCCACAGCTCCGCCATCTTGGGCGCCACCTTTAAAGATCTCCTTTAACCGGCCTGAGGATAGGCCAGGCCCAGACCCGTGCTCCAGGATATGCTTGCGGTCGCTACGGTCGAGGCGGTAGATCAATAGGCGGCTCAATAGCCCGCAAAAACAAAGGGATGGGGTCCTTGCTGGCTCCGATTGAGTTCTGTTGGGTCGCAATTGGATTGATCACGGACTGTCGCATGCAGGGTGGCAGCTTGAGTTGCACTCTAAGGGCATCTTTTTATTGATTCTACCGTCTACAATAACCCGACTCCCTCTAATATCCCCTAGCGCCCAAACGCCTTTCTCAATCGCATCCGTCAGTCATTAATTAATTCGTCATGTCACAGCGACGCCTCCTTGTGAATCTCAATGCTTGGAGGGGCTCCTGTTAACGCCTTGCACTGTGCATAAATCACAAACTGTCCGCCCACCAGACCGCAGGTCATCACCAAACGAGGACCCAAGCCAGTGAGCAGCAGTCGCTTCGGTCCGAATTCTCGTGCCAGTTGGAACATTCGGCTCGTCGCGCCCTGCTTCGGGTCGCCGGCGCCCTTGTTGATGGCCGACAATAACGTATCGGCAGGGTGAGACAGTACGGCAGCAGCAGCACCCGCAGTAATGCCTGAGGTGAGTTCCACGCCGGTGGACTCGAGTTGTGTGAGCTTCTCCTTGCGTTCAGGTCCCATGGCGCGGTAGATGACTTCGTTGACTGCTTCGTGGACGGAGAACTGGCCGACCGCGAAGGGTACCTGCTTGAACAGGAGGGGCACGAAGCCAGAGTAGAATCCCTTGAAGCCTTCTTCCCGCGCCATTCTCGCAAACCCAGATACCAGTCCATTGGCGTATCCCTTCTGAGAGACGAGGCGGATACGGGTGGCCTCAAGCGGGCAGAGGAGGATGTCGGCAAAGAACTCGGCCGACGCGCTGGCAGTGAGGTAGATGGCCGTTCGACGATCGACAGCCTTCTCTGGCCCTCCGGCGAGGGTGATGTACTTTTTCTTGAAGAACTCGTAGCCGGCAAACTTGGCACCGCCCTGGACGAGATAGCCAACAGCTGTAGGACCGAATCCAGTGAGCAATGCGGATGCGCCCTCCTTGGCGACGATGGTTCGGCCAGCCTTGACCATGTTGTATCCCTTCAAGGCATCATCGACTTGAATGCGCGTCTTGACGACATCAATTGGCGTTGCGGCCTATCATTGTCAGTGTGATCCTGCGCAACATGTGAAGGGGCGCTTACACCATGGGTAGAGGTCGCCGCGAGGGCGCCGGCACCAAAGAACTTGACATAGTCGCTGACGGTGAAATTGGGTACCTCGGACTGCTTGGATGCCATGGTGAATGTCGTTATCTGAGGCTCATGCCGCGGCGTTGAGAAGCTGTGTTTGTGTGCTTTTATGGTTCCTGACTTGATGACGTCGTTCCGTCACAGCCGACTGGAGTGGCCGGAACCAAGGTTCACGGCAGGCGATACGGCGAGTCTTTGCCGTCATCGGGCCGCTTTGACGTGAAATTTTGTTATCAACGGTTGATCCAGATTTTCAGTCGATGCTCATTAATTCTTTTGTCTTCTTCATTTTAGCAAGTCAGCGAGACTATTCCTTCAGATCTAACAAGATGCTTGTGCCGTTGTTGAGTAGCATTGCATTCCTTGCCCCGTCCTCTTTGCTCGCTCCGTTTCGACTTGGCAAAATTTACGGCAGGCCTAATGAGGTAAAGCGCCCGTATTCTCCTCGGCACCGAAAACGGCGAGCGGTTCTGTCTCTGGAGCGAATGCAGTGACATCACAGGTACGCGATTCCTGTCGCCGGCGATACCGATATCTAGTTGGTGAATCTTTGTCAGTGTTTATGCAGATTTTGTTTGTTTCAAGCCTGATAACATAGTAAGACCACACAATCTTGTTGAGCTTGAAGCATGTGCTGGCGCACCATCAATCGTATACTGGACTGTAGAAGAGACGTAGGTTTAACAGCATCAGAAGATTGAGTCTGTAACTTATGATATGCAACACCGGAACTAACTAGAAACTCCATCCAGGGTTTTTTCTTCGATTTTTGTTCTTTTTAAACCGCCCTTAAGCAGAGGAGTAGTCTCCCCATCGTTCTCAGGGCTCATTTACAGGGTAGGCCAGCACACTGAAGGAGCGAAACGCGTTCTGTGCCTCGACAACTACTTGACCCGGTCTCTCATCAGAAGTAAACAGATCAAGTTAACTGAAGAACTTTCTTCAATCGTCAAGACATTTGTATTACTTTACACAGAGTCTTGACTTGTCGGTTCTTGTCTCGTCACGTGGCAACCAACGACCGGCAAAGAGTCGGCCGACCCACCAGCCACAGCCGCCACACAGCAAAAAAATCTCCCATGACCGCACCACGATGAAAGGAAACATCACAGTATCACAACAGCTCCAATTCGTCCAGAATTGCAAAAAGAAAGCGTGATGAGAGTGGGATTCGAACCCACGCCTCTTGCGAGACTGCGAATCGTTGCTGGTTTGGAGTCAAACCTGAACACAGCGCCTTAGACCGCTCGGCCATCTCACCTTTAGCTGATGGAGGTCGACGAAGATTTTGTGTACTAAGTCGGCTGGGCAGGAGTGGAGAGTATCAGGCCGAGAAACAGCCCTAACTTGCTGGTGTGGGTGCTGGTTTTGCTCGTTGTGGTCTGGTCGCCCAAGTTGAGATCCATCAGTTGTGGATTGCCTATTTCGGCGTTGTGTGGAGATGATTAGGGCAGCCAATGATGATTGCTCTAGCCAGGCGGGAACGTGCAGCGTACCTGAATGCTGAACCTACATTGAACCACTGCACGGCAAAGTAAGGAAGGAACGGCAGAACGAAACTGTGATAGAGACGTTGGCTGTAAGAGTGACCATAAAGGAGATGCTCATGGCAGGTTGACCTTCCCCTGGCTGTGTAAGGAACAGGCTTCGTATTTAGTCGTAGATGTTTCTTTTCACTCTGTCTCAGTTTGAGTCCTACCTGCTGGTTTGTCACATGCGCAAACGGGAACTCAGCCATTCGCATTGAAGCCATGGTCAACTGTCATGCCACCAACAACAACAGTCCCAAGCTGATCAATGTGCAAGGACATCTTCTCACTAAGAAAGAACACCCTGGTCGTCTCCAGTTGTTAGGTTGGGTATGCTTCACGCCTCTCAACCAATCATAAGGTGAGATGGCCGAGCGGTCCAAGGCGCTGTGTTCAGGTTCCACAAGAACTAGCAACGATTCGCAGTCTCGAAAGGGGCATGGGTTCGAATCCCATTCTCATCAAGCTTTCTTTTTGCAATTCCGTGAGACTGTTGGGTGCTATTTGAAGATATGAGTGGTGTAGGGAGCGGCCCTCTACGAACTAGCCTGGACGGCGGGATGTGAGATGATACGGAACGCGATTGTGTTTCTGTACTTTAGGGCAATTACTAGTCGGAAGCCCCTTATGAAGATGCAGAGAACCAGAACATAGGCCATGCTTATACGGTGTTTGAGTCATAAAAGGCCGTCAACCACCTCGAAGCTGACTGGCAGTACGGTTGGGATGAACGGTGGTAAGGTCGTGGTCCTCTTTGATCCGATGAAAATGCTTGTTAACAGTCTCTTGCACGAAAACATTCTGCCGTTGGCCACACATTGGCTTTGACATTTGCCATCCTGTCAGTTGTAGCGAAGGAACGCCGTGTAAGTAGTGGGGTTCAGTACATGCGTGCGCGTGTCTAAATGATATCACAGTAATACGAAGAGAATCCTACAGATGTAACTCGTCAGCACAGTCGGAGACTTAACCCATCTTGGCTTCTGAGCCTAACATCGACTAGACGGTCCAACAACTCCCACAGCCGCCGGGCTGTGCAGCCTTAAAACCACTCTTGATCCCAACGTAGGCATGGATTATAGAATTCGTCTGCCTGTTGATTAGGTGGGGCTATGGCGATTTGAGGAGATAGTTATGTGACATAGCAACGTCATCCTGCTACTATTGTTTCTAAAAGCTTTGGTGCTCTATCAAGACATTGAAAGAATATTTTCTGGTGACGTATGAACTCCTGCGATGATGTTACCCCATCAGAAAAGGAAACGAGCTACGAGAAGCCGGTTCATCTGATGCTCCTTCATATTGAAGGACAGGGCGAATTCGTAGATACATGCGTCCCTGTACATCCTCGGAGACTTTTGTGATGATCGAGATCCGGACCACTGGCGATCACCCACTTTTAGGTTTATGCATAAGAATATTTCCCGTCTGCCAAGACACTTATGGAAGTTTCGCAAAGCCTGTGACTGGGAGGTAAGCATAAACCTGGTCAGCGTATCATGAAGGAACAATGGTCTAAGCACTTGAACTTCTGGTTGACGATCATAACCAAGAGCATCATTCGAGTAGTGCGGATAGGACCAGAATGTTGGGCTGTTTTTAGAAAGAATGGGTATATAAATCCCAACGTCTGCCAGCACCGACTTGAGATATCGTGAAAGACAAGCTCTTCTGAACCCAAACTTCCTCCGCCACTCTCAAGAACTTAGTAACCATTTTTGTTCAGCACCATTCACTCCCTTTACACTGCCAGCATGAAGGCTGTCATCTTCCTCGCGACTATTGCTGCTACGCTGGCTTCCGCCAACCCAGTCCTCCACAAGCGCGTCGGCTGTTACACCGGCGGCGAGGCCTGGGGCGGGAACAGAGAAAAGGCCGAATACTTTACCGGTCAAGCCTGCGACACGGGCAGATTGAAAGGCGACTACGCTCCTGGCCAGGAGAAGGTCCAAAATTTTGACACCAGCGTTGGCCAGTGTGTCGTCTTTGCAATTAAGAAGCTCGAAAACGGGATTGGTATTATGCAAAAGGAGCGGTGCGAGGAAGCCCTGAAGCAGGGCATTGCTGATTGCCCCAACTGGGGAGGGATTGGAACAGATGGCGACTGGGAGTTTAGGTATGTGATTGACTTTGGTTTGGTGTAGCTGAAAGACTGGTATACTAACTGACTTTGATAGGGTTGATATCAATGCTGGCATGTGCCCTCCTGCTTAAGCGCAGCCCAACGGCTAGCGATGGTTTCACATAACATGAATGCGGTTCTGTCATTTAATTAGGTGGATTAACTGAAATTTATTGACCTCTCTGTTGACATATCGTATGACTTGATGTGGCTTAAAGATACATCAACACTCGCCTCCTCGATGATGTAAGGTGCGATTCTACTAGTTACTCTTCATGGGTGTCCCATTTTGTTGCTGCCGACGTTGTCTTTTTTTTTTTTGGATGAAATGTTTCTTTTGCGACGGATCGTCTACCTTTGAATTTTGCCCCTGTCAGTTCCGTTGGCCCTTGTCCCAAACCGACTACGACGCTTGAACATGTAGCCTGATACTGAGAATACTCGGCCCGTAACGGGCCGAGACTGCCAGGATCATGGCTTTGAGGTACCGCTAGGAGCGTTTCTCGTGTTTTTCTCTTCATTTTGTTTTCATTTGCATTTAACTATTCTTGTGATTTAGTTTACATGACTCTCTGTCGTTGCAGATTCCTTCAAGAAGAAAACACTGTTCAATTCGCGCATTGCTACTTCGTCCTCTGACTCAACGGTGCCATCTATGTATGGTACTGTAGTGGTTGTTGTTCACTGGAAGCCTTCTGGAAGTTGAATGAACAGCGGCCCTTGCATACTCAATCATCCTCCAATTGTAACTGAACCAACCAACCTCCGGGGGACGCACATGGCATCATGGTTTAGTTCATCTCTGCCGTGGCAAGGGTTTGCAGTCGATAACTCGAGCGCTTGCCCCGACTCTTCCCCGCGTTGTCGATCAGTGCAACCTCGTTGCGGGGTTGAAGCTATTCCACTTGCGCACGAATGGAGAGAAGGATTCGCCGGTCAAATGCCAAGAACAAGGCCCTTGTTTCTCCAAACAACCCGGCGCTTCCTGGGTATAAGCCCGAAAGCACGGGCTTGAGGGCATTTACAGGACACGGACACAGTCACCCATCGGGTAATCCGGGGCCGACAATGACAGCCCAGGGACCGCATTTTAGCAATTAAGCCGTCGAAACTTTCGGAATCCCCCCCAGTCGAGTCAGGGTGCCTCGTGCTAGTTGGCAATGTGGACTCTGTATAAATAGCTTGGAAGTTCGGTGACTTTCTGGAGAGATCGTCGGTCCTTCAGCCCCCCTTACCCCTTCCTCCATCTCTTTGCTAGGCAACAATGAATCTACGGTCGTACCTCAAGCTGTATGCCTGCTTGGCGTCTCTGACAAGCAAGACGGCTTTTGCAGGAGTCATTGCTCCGAGGGATAGCCCTGTCTTGCCTGGTCTGTGGGCTGATCCTAATATCGTCGTCGTGGATCGCACCTATTATCTCTATTGCACGACAGATGGCTTTGACGGCTGGTCAGGAAATGAATTCTACTGGTGGAAGTCAAGCGATCTCGTCTCTTGGACCCGAGGAGAGGAACCGTTCCTCGTGCTAGATGGCGAGAATGGCAACGTGCCTTGGGCGACTGGCAATGCCTGGGCACCGACTTTTGCCGCTCGAGGCGGCAAATACTACTTTTACCATAGCGGTAACAACCCTTCGGTTTCTGAGGGCCACAAGAGCATCGGCGCTGCCGTAGCTGACCATCCCGAGGGCCCATGGACTGCCCAGTCGAAGCCGATGATTGCTGGCACCAAGGATGAGCCGATCACGAGCAACCAAGCTATTGACCCTGCTGCGTTCCAAGATCCTGAGACTGGAAAGTGGTATCTTTACTGGGGCAACGGCGTTCCTATTGTTGCCGAGCTTGAGGACGACATGGTTTCGCTAAAGGCTGGGACTTGGCACAAGATCGAAGGCCTCGTCAACTTCCGAGAGGGCCTATTTGTCAACTACCGTGACGGAATTTACCACTTGACGTATTCTATCGACGACACTGGATCCGAAAACTACCGCGTCGGTTATGCCACAGCATCTAACCCTCTCGGCCCGTGGACTTATCAGCGTGTTATCTTGGAGAAGCGTCCCGACCTGGGTATCCTCGGAACCGGGCACAACTCGGTTCTCAACGTGCCTGGAACTGACGATTGGTATATGGCGTACCACCGATTCAAGATTCCTGGTGGCGGTGGCTTTAGGCGAGAGACGACGATTGACAAGTTGTTTATTGACAAGGATACCGGCCTGTTTCTCCCAGTTGAGCCCACGCTGGAGAGTGTTGACCCTCAGGTAGTCCCAGTCCCATATTAATAAACACGAGACACTTCCTTCGCAAGCTTGATATTTCCTTTCCGTCTCGCTGAGCTAGCTTCTAGGTCCAAGTGTTTCCCCTTCTCAAGTTCTCGGTGCAGTAATGGTGTTATGTCTCCAAGCCGTTCTTGGCTTCAAGCTTCCTGGGCAAGCTCACACTCAATAAGGTTCTCAACATCCGACTGCCCACACCTCCAGAACTTGACAATCTTCAAGTTCAAACCACTTTCCTCGATAAGGTGATGCCAGTGATACTCTGTTCGCTCCACAGCCGAAAGCTGTGTCATCATCAGGATGTCGCCTGCGGTGGCTTCCCAATAAGCGCCTGTTTTAGGGATTACGCACTCAAATATCAGCAGCTTGCTGTACCCAGGCTTCATTGCCTGTGCGAGAGGAGCTAGGATCTTCTGACACACGTCATCCGGCCAGTCGTGCATAATGGAGTGCATAAAGTATGCTCGGGCGCCTTTGATGGGTTGCTCGGTTAGGAAGTCGTGCCCTATCAGCTCTATCGAGGGATCAATGTCCTTGACGTCGTTGATGACCACGGGGAGATCTTGAAGGATGAGTTTCTGGAAACTAGTTAGTAACAAAAGTGACTCTTCGTGTTGTGTCCAAAGCTTAGATGCTCACCCCTGGGTGATTGGGATAGAATTTCTGAAACTCGTTAATGTCGTGACCAAGACCGCCGGCAACATCTACCACGAGAGGTGCATCAGGAGAGTCATCTGCACCGGGGAATAGAGTCTTCTCAACAGGGTAAATGGAGGGGTGCATCCATGGCAATCGACCTTGCCTGTAACCGCCCACTAGAAGAATCGAAGTAAGCACTGTGCCTGTCATCCATCTTGAAAGGGCTTTGGATACTTACTATGGTGATTGGTCTGAGGGCCGAGGCCAACGGACCGGAGATACTCGAAACAGTTGAGCTGGTTAGTGTTGTAGGATGCATGCATAGCAGTGCGGGTGGCATCCATAGGATTCTGCCATTTTGTTTCGCGAAGGAACTTGTAAAACTCAATCGGGCTGCGACCAATTCCTCCGAGCCTTGATTGAACAGTTTGTCAGTTAATTATAAATAGTCCTCATCCTGGACTACGCACAGAGCAAGGTAACCGTCGCCTATGACATCGAGGCTCAATGACTTGGAGAAGTTTGTGAGCTTATACTCGTCTTGTCCCGTCTCCTTGAGATGCCCCATGGCACAGACGTGTCGCATCAAGCGGCCTGTACATAATTGTAAGCTTATATTCCCTTGAGGTACAATTGATTACGAACCGAGAAGAGCAGGATCGACTTCAAGGGCTATGGCAAGGTCGTCAACCTTCTGGGATGTATCGACGCCATTTTTGACCATGAGCTTCCAAAGCCCAATATCAACACAAGATATCAAAGCTGCGTTTAATCCGGGCTAGTGACTATGAGCTTAGGATATGATCATCGTTTCAGGATGTGACTCACATCGGCCCATGTGTGCTGAAGCATGAGTTCACGGGGGTTTTGCAGAGATTGGACCAGGCTGCGCGCCTTGAGAAAGAGCTCATGACGAACATTTTCATCACCGGAATCTAGGCTCTTGGACAAGGTATTGATGTCCTCGACTAAGGTTGGCACCGCCTGGAGGTTGTTAGCGCGAGTGGCTAGCGAGAGATCAACTGTTTCAGTCATAGCGATAGGAGAGTTGTGTGTTTGATGTCATGCTGTGGGAGTGGAGAGGAGATTGCCCGCCGCTGGTCAGGATGTGGCCTAACGCCTATATAGCATAATAACGCTAACTGACGTACCCTTGGCTGTTGGTTCAAGATGCAGTAGGTTTTCGTTCTGCCAAGCAATACAAGGATCCTGGCTGACGGGTATGAACCACGCCCTGTGCTGTCTTAAAACGATAGCGTCCTGGACGTTGAAGTGAATGATAAGCATCGTTGTATTGTAGTTACAAGTATGATACTAGAATCATGGAAAAAAAAACTCAAGAGTCCAATGGCCTTTGTGTAGAATAAAATCTCCCATTGTAACTCGAAGACACTTAGCCGGCGAGTTCCTTAATTCAACATGACATGATCTTGTGGCTCTGAATATGAACGTGTGATATATGAAACCCACTCAAATGACTTGAGAGGACTACTGTGGGCGGAACTATCGCGTGTCCTGGCTCAAGGGGATAATGGGCCAACCGGGACAATTGCGGCGGACCTGCCCACGACCTGTAGGGAAGCAAGTAGTCGGCTCCAGTGTATTTGGGCCTGTGGTATGGGTGTAAAATTAGAGATGGGATCCAGTTTTGCTGCGAGACAGTTGACTAGTAACATGGTGTCGTATTCCTGCTGGGTCGTCAAGGGACCGCATGATGCAAGGCCACGTTGAATGGGCGTTTACGGAGGATACAGCGATATAGAAGTACCAGGATGATGAGCTGGATTAAAAAAAAAGATAGTGGATGGCTTTTGATTTTCCTGAGCGGTGAGTATCGTTGACTGGACGGTTGGCTGGGCCGGCATTTGACCCGCTCGTATGATCCAAATTGCTAGGCCAGGTAATATGGGATGTTTACACCGAACCAACAGGCGGAGAAGATTTACGTGGCTTATGTATCTAGGATGATAGACACATAACTCAAACATGTATGTTGGTTCATAGCCTATTTGTTCCCCCTGGTAACTGCTTTTCTGGGTCATAATAGCCGTCCCCAGAGACAATCGAATGCATCTATTGTTGTTGTTGGCCCCGACAGAGAACCGTTGTTGAGGCCCTACTGGCGGCTTGTCTGACTGGTAGTAGCGTAGCCGTCGATTATAATTCTCTTGGCTATTTCAGATGTCAACTTCCTATAAATGGTGCACTTCCAGTACCTCATGAAACCTCCTGACCGCCCGCGAGAAGCACTATTACCAAGTGCAAATCTGCTACCCATTCGCAGTACCATTGACAGTGCTATTTAACGCCGCGGTCTTGTCCCCTGGCCCAGGTCCAGAAAGACTCGTTCCAACAAACACGACTAGCACAGCTGTATATGCTGCCGTCGCAGTTAACACATCCTTCCCTGTACTGTCTGTTGCGCCGAAAGCGAGGGTGAGCCCGAACATGAAGACGGCCTCTGACGTCGTGATGAGACTGACGTTGATGCCCTCGACCTTGGCCATAATGACGGTTGGCACGATGAGCGCAAAGCCACCGAAGAGCGCCATGATAAAGCGAGAGGCGAAGGCGTGCTTCTTGGCCACCTCCACCTTGCTCATATGGGGCTGTTTCTTGCCCACTACGATGACCCGGGGCTCATTAGTTGTTGTGGGAGTGGTCAGGGTCTGCCGCTCAAGAAATATGATTAGCATGAGTTGAATCTAGGTCTAACGAGGCAAAGCGAAGAGTCTCGGGACAAACACCGGGGACAGGATAAGCTGAGGGGAGATCTATAAACGCACCTTTTTCCTCACCCAAAACTCCCACTGGAGGATCCCGGTGCACAATTTGACCCAGTTACTAACACGGCTGCCCTTGTCAGCCCCGCTCCGAACCACGGCGAAGTCGTCGTCGTGGGCTGTGTCCCAACAGGCCGTCGATTCTTTGGGGAAGCGTGACTGTGCTGCCATTCTGGCTAGCTCTTCTCTCACGTGCCTCACTTGCTCCGGATCCGGTGATTCTAGACTTCGTAACTGAGCCATCTCAAGCAGAGCGCAGTCCATGCCCTGGTTAGTATTGGAGTCAAAGGCGGGATAGCGAGAACGAGAGGAATAAAGAAAGAGACCGAGGTGCTATCGAGACCTGAACACTCACTGTATTCCTTGAGCTTTTCTTTCAGCCGACTCCGCAGCTGTCGCCGCACCCCCTGCATGCGTTCCTCTGCCTCTGCCTGGGCGGCGACTACGTTGTGGCTCGCGAATAAATTCGAGGGCGTGTACCAGAGTTTTTCAGTGAACACTATACATCACTTTGCGCGCTGCCACTCTCGAACTTTCTTTCCAGTTCTGCCTGCGTGTCGCTCACTTCAAGGCGGTTGTGCACCAGATCAAGGTGCTGCCGAAACCGCTTTTGGATGAGCCCCCTGCGGGTGCTGTGGGCGCTTGTGACGACGGCGTTGATGGCAGCGAACCGTATCGATGCAGGCGATCCCTTTAATCCCGGCAACCTGGGTAATCCAGGTGCTTCTTACGCCTTGGATACGGCCAAGTATCACGCTCTTCTGGCGGAGCTGGACCGCACTATGGAGCACCATCATAAGATACTGCAGCAAGACGGCGACAACAATTACCTTCCAACGGTCCTTCAGGACCACCGTGGAACTGTAATCATCCACGACCGCGGGCGAGACTCGCGTCTAAAGGCGGCTATGCACTGGTCCAACTTCCACAGCGACCCAGCATACGCGCATCCTCGCAGCTGGAACGACTCGTTCCTCTCTCTTGCAGTGGAATTTGGGCTGCACAACTATGTAAAGTCTCAACTCGGCAGTGGAAATAGCAGCAAGGTTCTCAAGGCCAAGAAGGGCCGCCCACTGCTCGACTATGCGCTACGACCATCGCTGCCGCTACATGTTGCGCCACACACACTCGTCGCGCCAGATGTCGTTAAAGCGCTAATCGACCATGGAGCACGCCCAAATGAAAAGTTGGAAGGGCGGACGTGCTGGCAGGGCGCACTGCAGTGGCAGTACGATGTGTTCGCTGTGGGTGAGGGGCGAGCGGCCTTTGAGATGGGCGGGACAACGGAGGAACATCTCTTTCCAACGATTGGGCCAAGTTATGAAAGCAGCTTCAACCTGTGTGTTAACATTGAACACTCTACGTAGAGGGCGATGTATTGGTAATGAAAAGTGGTAGGCCTTCTAGCATATAAGAAACTATACCTAATCACGAGAATACAGCTATCTGTAGGGAAATACGGACTTGGCAACCTTAAACACCAGGGAGCATAGCTAAGGTTGACTTACTAAATGGGTTCTTTATATTTAACACATGGTATTTACACCACCGCATAGAGTACAATTTATCAAACCTACTTATATAATATTTAGTTTGAACTTGATTTATCGACAGAATTCCCAGTAGGCAAAAAGAACAACAAGACGCCTCGGATGGGACTCGAACCCATAACCACCGGATGGATTGGGGATATATACATATACACCATGACCCGGGACACGTATTTTAAATAAAAATCCGGTACGCTGACCGATTGCGCCACCGAGGCTTTAATTGGTGACCAGCCGTGTTGTACGTTCAGTATATGTGGTGCACCCTCTGTTCGCCTCCAATGGTACCTGGCTGATAGAGAAGTCACAGTTGTGAGGTCAAATGATAGTGAAAAGAGCGATGATTCTTTAACTGCAGCCACGACTGCAGAGCCCTATTGACTCCACAACCGTGGCTGCCTACGTGACCTAGTCACGTGGACCCCCGAGGGGATGCTTTCTGCATCACTGGCTGTGTCACACAGCCTGTGTGTACCCCCCTCAGATCGGAGCCCTATTCCCCCAAGAGCATAACTTCATTCGTTGACGGCAAGAATCTGGGGAAGAAGGCATGGGGTTGAGCAGCCCCTTTTGTCTTTTCTTAAGAAGAGGAAAAGTGGCCTCTTCAGGCGCAAGAATCATCTTGCGTTGATGAATTCAGTAAGGTTCGGTGTAATGATGTACCACTCGCTTTGCTATATATAGAGGGAGAACGCAAATGTGTTGATCTGAGAGCAAACGCTCCCAAGAAATCCAGTTAAAGATTGGAATAATTTTGAAAGTGGGCTAACTGAAATCTTAAACAGACCGGCCTAGCCTAAGCATGTTGCGTTTTGTTCTCATTTGTCCAGAGGCCTGCCTACTTCTCCCCAATCAACGCAAGAGTAAACTGCTTATAGTCGCCATCCAGAACCGACTTGATATTACCGCCCAGCGTAGCCCCAGTTACTGCCTTGTAGGCCTGCTTGGCCTGATGCAGACGTCCCTGATCCCAGTAGAGGCTGACAATTCTGTTGATGAAGAGGCGATTCTTGCGGATCGACTTGTTTAGAGGCGTGCTTAGTCGGCCTGCGTCAGAGCGGGCGCGATCAGTAGCATGGTAAAGCATGTGCAGCAGCGCGTCCTCCATGTCGCCGCGGAACTCCTTCTCGATGACTTTCTCGAGGCTGTGGTGGTACTTTTGCCGGTAGGCGTCGTTGATGGCGCGTAGTTGGGTGTCGTTGCTGCTGGTAAAGATTTGTGCTACGGCGACTGCGTTTGCGCCGATAGTTCCCTCAGTTGCTCTCTGGAGTTCTGTGACTTTTTGGTCGATTTCTGCTGGGATGATGGGAGCGGCGTCTTCTGCGCGGGTGGCGGAGAGCACCATGCTGTACAGTCTGAAGAGAGTGTCGTCGACGTCGTCCTTGATCTCGACGAGTAGCTCCTTGCCGCGGATGCGCTTGTACTCGGCAGAGATGGCGCGGATGTCTGCATTTGAGCGACAGAGAAGAACATCGTTGAGAGCATCTTCGTCTGTTCCTGCGCGGTTCAGGGCCTTTGACAGAGTGTAGACGTCGTTCTCGAGAGGCCCACGGATCAATGCGAGAAGACATGTCTCAAAGTCGCCGCGAGTTTCACTCTCAATATCCTTTGCGAGATCTCGCATGAAGCGACTGTTGTAGTCGCGGACGAGTTGTGCCATGACCCAGGGGTTGGAGTACTTGGGGCTAACGAGGACGCGAATCAAGGCTCGCTCGTCGCAGCCCATGCCCTTCATGGCCTTTCGAAGCGCTTCAATGTCTTGTATCGTATCTGCAGGCTGCACCCAAGCCTTCTGGGCCTGATCATAGCCCGGCGATGCTGGAGTTGGCGCTACGTTGAATGGCTGTCCGCCGCCATATTGGGGTCCTCCTGGCTGCTGCTGCCATTGTTGGCCTGGGTGCCCCTGGGGTGGTGGTTGTTGCTGTCCGGGTTGCTGGCCAGGATATGGAGGCTGGCCCTGCTGGGGAGCGCCATATTGCTGAGGGGGATAGTTGGACGGAGGAGGATACTGTCCCTGTCCGTAGGGCTGTTGTTGGCCATAAGGAGCTGGGGGTCCTGGAGGTTGCTGGCCATAGCCGCCCTGCTGAGGGTAGCCTTGAGGGGGCTGCTGATATTGGCCCTGCTGGCCCGGAGGAGGGTACTGCTGCTGAGCAGGAGGGCTCGAGTAGCCATAGGGCTGATTTTGCTGGGGGCCAGGGGGGCCTTGCTGGGAATAGCCGTAAGGCTGCTGCTGAGGTTGTCCTGGAGGTGGTTGATAGTAGCCCTGGGGAGGTTGCTGCTGCTGTCCTGGATAGCCCTGCTGGGGTGGCGCGCCGCCCTGGGGGCCTTGCTGCCAGTATGGGGGTTGTTGCGAAGACATGTATGTGATTAGGTGCTTGGACTCTTGAAGTTTCGAATTGATGAAGTTGAATGAAGCTTGGCAAGATGTTGGAAGTTGTTCAGCCCTATTAAGCTAAATCAGAAGGTGGAGATGATCATGTGGAGGCCTCTCTACTGGCTACCTCCTGGGAGTCCGAGGGTGTACTGCAGCTAGTGCTTATTAGCTGGAGCGCTGTAATGCGCCTCGTCTGAAGCCTTGCAGGGGGCAGTGCACTCACTGCTCTGGGCCTCTGGAGCCATTAGGCTGAATTAGACTTGAAGCTTAAATGACGCGATGGGTGTTGATCGTCTGTGCGGATCACCGAGAACGTGTGGGACAAGCAAGGCAGACATGCATGGCGCATTTCATTCGGCGCACCAGTGACATGCTAATGGGAATGTGAAAGGCCATTCTCTTCTGTCACACAGGGTGATGATAACAGAGTGGTACATGGCGCTAACAGGGAACCAACACTGCTGTATCCCGCTCACCCTTGCCAAGAACCGATGGAATGAATGCCCTGTCGCTTCCCCATAAACAAGTCACTGACGTGGTATGACTTCCTTCCGTCTTACTGTACTCATCCTGCTTGATCCTTCCGAGCTATCTATATCAAATGATCTTCAAAGTACGCAGTTCCCACTTACCAAAATCCCTATCCTTTCCTGGATACGTTGCAAAGTACCCAACTCGACGATACACGTCGTCGCCAACTCCTGGCTCGTGGACCTGCTCAAGGACAATGCACTTGACGATATCATCCTTCACCTGATCTTCCGAATCGACCCATTCTTCCCGTCGCCTAATCCACAGCACCAGATAGTCCTTCTGCTCATCTCTGCCCAAGACTTTCTTCCACGCGCGCTCTGAGCCAAAGAGCGGTCGGTCTGGACCAACACAAATGACTGGATCGTCTTCGTTTACGCGGTCGGTATAAATATGGGCAAGGGAGCCAGTCTTGCCGCCCGCCATTTCAACCTCGTCAAACCATATTTGGCCAACTGGGTCGTCTGACTCGATCTTCTTTCCGTGGATGCGACGCAGCTTCAAAGTCAGACCGCAGAGGACAAGATGGCCACTGGTTACCTCACCGTAGGGAGCGCGCTTGTCTTTTGGCTCACTCTGAGCTTCCAAGACCTTGATATCGCTCGGCTGCGGAGGTCCGTCTTTCACTGTCCGACGAAAGTAGATCGGACCATTCCGAGATGCCCACGACCATGATGGAGCGCGGTATGGCTTCACGTGCTCGATGCTTGATCCGCCTTCGAATATCGCCCAGAGCAGACCTTGCGCGAGATCAGCCGTCCACAGCCCGGCCGCGTAGTCGCCCCCGACAAGAGGATTCAGGCGTTGGGCTAATCCTGAAAAGGCGGGGAGTTTGTCGGTGTTGAAGGTGAGCTTCCTTTGCGTATAGGAACTAACTGCGGCATAATAGTTCCAGAGAAGCTTTCTTCGCGTCTCTCCGTGACAGGCGATTGGCATCGTATTCAAGTTGGGCAGAAGGAATTCAGCGAGGGTGCCTACTCCTGCGCCAGATTTGGGGAACATATCAGGCCCAGGAACCTCACTAGCGGCTTGAAATCCCTCCCCGCATTCCCAGTAGATCTGATTGACACCGTAGTAGAGAACTCGTCTTGACAGGACTGATTCCTGGAAGCACCAGCCCCGGCTGGCCAACGGCGCATTTGCAAACAAATCCCGAAGGGTTTCGTCATCATCCTTCTTGTAGGCTTGAAGGGTAAGTTCTGTACCGCCGGGACCAGGGATGTGCACAGCAGTAGAAGTATTGGACTTGTTCTGTGCTGCCCAAGGGAAGATGCCGTGCGAACTGCCAGAAGACCAAAGTGCTGCAATGGTAACCAGCGCGTTTTGGTATACCGATGCCATTTTTGCAGACTCTATAACCCAGTCGTCACTCGAATTCTGTATAATACAGAGGGAGTCGATCCAGATATACCTGACGCTTAAACCTCTGGTGATGCTGATGGCGTCCTTGAAGTTGAGTGGCAGTTGCTCGTACGGCAAGGCCTGGCAGAAGTCTTTGATGTTGGTCGTCTCTAGAACTGTGGCGATCGGGCCTCCCCAACAGTGACTGAGCGCGATGTAGTCTCCCTTTGCACCTTCTGAAATAAAGAGGCGTGGTTTGTCGGTTCCGTCAGCTGACCCAACGTCAATGACTCTGGTTGGCAAAGGGGCGTCGTCTTTATGAGCTCCGCATGCACTTCCATGCTCGTTGCGGCACTTTGATATCCAATTCCTCGCTATAGCCATGTTCGGCGTGGAGTCCAAGGCTGGGTTGATCTCGCTGCGGCCGATCTTGTACTTTCTGTAGCAGACGGGGCGACCTAGCCATTGTTGGTGGTTGGGTTGGAAAAGGGGATATCAAGGCGAATAGTCGGGAGTTTAACATACCTTGAGACGTTATCAGGAGCTCCGCCGGGTGCAGATCTGGTTGGATAATCTCGTAGTCGTCACCCTCGTCGGAGAATGGGTCATCTTCGACTCGAGGAGGACCGACCTGGACAAGAATGACCTCCATCATCTTGACATCCGACAGCGGGCTTTCCCACACAACATGCATTGTATTGATACTTATTCGAATAGCAGTATCATAGAAATCTAGTAGTCCCCGAGCTGTTGCTAGAACCGTGAAATCCTGGGATCGATCGTAACCCTCTAGCTCCTCGGTCCAATGGGCATTATCGGTAGTTGAATCGAGAGCTTGGACTATGAGCTGGCAGAGATCGCATCCTTGCTCTGCAGAGGCATCGAGAGCGGCAATAGAGGGTTGGTGACTGTAGTAGGCATTCCGGGGAACGAGCATTGCGCCGAACTCGGTCTCTGCCAGTTCGACCAAGCGTTCTATGCTGAGTTCTTGGCAGTATTTGCAACGCATTTTGTGTGGTGAGGATGAGTTAGTGGTTTCGATGTTCATGAGGGAGAAACAGTCAATCGACATCAGGCTGAGATTTCCATTGGATCAAAAGCGTGCACGTGATATATACAGTGGTCCGGCGGGGAAGTTGATGGGATTGACTTGTATCTAAATCCCATTTTAATTCGTTGAGAGTTAAGAAATATAGGTTCGTGATGCCCTCTCTATCTGGTTCAGCTCGCCAGGACATCCTAACGTGACGACAGAGAACTTCAATCAAAAGGGCAACTCCGATAATTTCGATCTCATTCTTAGTAAGAGCTCCCAGAATTTCATTTCAGTTAATTGACAAAGTCCGTCAACTTGGACACATGTTCCCATTCCGATAGATTCTTCCCAACTGCCTCCATCCTATCGCGAATTGCAGCCACACAATCACTTCCCAGAACGAGCCGGGTTGGAACACCTTTACCAGTTGCAACACCTGTCCCAGTGAGCACGTCTATCAAAACCTCGGCAGCTTTGATAGGGTTTCCGGGTTGAGTACCGTCACTGGCGTTCATGGCATCGTTGACGAATTTCGCCGGAGTTCCCTCCTTGGCATATAGGTCAGGAAGCCTACGAAGAGCGTGTTGTCGGTGCTCAATTGATTGCCCATCACCACTAGACGTGCTGAGGAATCCTGTTCGAAATGCGCCTGCATCGATTGTGCAGGCAGAGATGCCCATGGGCGCGAGCTCCAAAGCCATGGACTCAGTCAAGATGGTTACGGCCATCTTGGTTGCACAATAATGACCCAGTGTCGGAGCAGGGCTCCAGCCTGTGGAGCTGCCAAAGTGTGCCAACACAACAGGCTCCCCGTTTGAGGAAGAGGCTGACTTTCTGAGATATGGGATACTCGCGCGTGAGATGTTGGTCACTCCGAACACGTTTGTTGCAAATGTCTCTGCTACTTCGCGGGAACTGTACAAAAATAGATTAGCATCTGGCAAGTTATTCTTTTATTCTTTCATGAGATGCGTTGTACCTGGCCTCTTCTACTGCTCCCGCCAAGAGATATCCGGCACAATTGATGACATGTGTGATTCGACCATAGACAGCATGTGCGTCTTTCAACTTGGCACCAAGGGTTTCGTCGTCATCGGTCACATTTAGATCCATCGCTACAGCACCAGCAGCTTGCAAGCTGTCAAGCTTGGAAGAGTCTCGTGATGTAGCGATGACTTTGTGGCCTCGTCGAAGAGCTTCGAGAGCAATAGGCCCCCCCAAGCCTCCGCTCGCACCGGTGATGAGAAAGACGAACTGGGACATTTTGAAATATTTGGACAGATATTAATTTTTGAGTAATGTGTTGAAGAATTCAGAAAGTTGTGGATAATTGTGTAGAAGGAGAGTATAATACGCTTGTGTAAAGAATGAGAGGATCGATTTAAATCCATCAAGATAGACCAGCACTGGCTGACATCAGCCACTTTGAATTCTGCCAAGACAGGCCGTAAATCTGCTTATAAGTCATCTCAATAGCACGATGAGGTACAGCGCCATGATGTCACTTGCGAGGTCCCATCGCTTCAAGGGAGGATCGGATTTACTATTTTGGTCGCATGTCTTGGCATCGGACTTTGTGGCTCCCAAGACTCGATAAACCCGAGTTCCGACGGACCCGTCAGCGAATGAGCGGCCAGGTGAACAAAGATTTTAGGTTATGAGATTAACTCGCCAATCCTCGGCGTCGATCTATTCGGTTTGAGGACAGTGCACTATTGTTGAGATGCTTGTCTCGCGGGTGCCAAGATGTATCAATGCGACCCAGCCACTGTAAATGACGACCGGCATTGTTGACTGAGACATCAGGCCATGCAGTATAAGAACATCCAAGCTGTCCCCATTTTCCATCCTATCGCCTAGCAACATTATCACGAACATTGCCACGACGGTCGTTTCAATGCAATGCTGCTCATTTTGAGTCTCGTGCTCACCTTTTGGGCGGCTGCTCTAGCCAGTCCCACGTATCCCGTCAAGGGAAGATGGGAAGTACTGGCCCCCATCACTATTGCTCCCCGCCAAGAACACGCAGTTGTTGCTGTCTCGGAATCTACCCTTGCCATCGTCGGAGGCATTATCCCAAACCCCAATGGCGAGGGCGTCAACACGACCAACATTCTTCAGTTTTACGATATTCCTTCCGATGCCTGGCGGTCGGCTGCCCCGGTCCCTATTGAAGTAAACCATCCCAACGTTGCTGCAGTCGATGGCAAGATCTACTTGCTGGGTGGTTTATCTGTTGCTTCTGATGGTGCTTGGAGGGCCTTCTCGGAGTCATGGGTCTATGACCCTATCGAGGATCAGTGGTCGTCGATTGATCCCATTCCGGATGGAGAAAAGCGAGGCAGTGCCGCCATGGCTGTCTATGATAAGATCATCTATCTGGCTGGAGGCATGCGAACGTTGGTGCCAGGCGGACCTGGCGGAGAGCAAGATACCGTCGACTTTGTCTCCGCCTTTGATACCGCATCTTCAAAGTGGTTAGATGTCCCTGAAGCTGTAAAGCAGATTCCCGAAGGCCGAGACCACTCTGCTGGTTCTGTCGTCGGATCCAAGTTTTATCTTCTCGGAGGAAGACTCCGCGGTCAATACAACGTCAAAGACACAGTCTTTATCCTCGACTTTGAAAACTTGGACGCGGGATGGACGGTCAGCAAGGGGAGGATGCCTACTCCTCGCGGCGGTGTTGTCGGAGGTGCCGTTGATGGCAAGATTTATGTCATGGGCGGTGAGGGAAACTCTGCCGAGGGAACGGATGGTATTTTTGACGAGGTCGAAGCTTTTGATACCAAGACCGAGACTTGGGAGAAGCTTGAGCCTATGAGGCTTCCCCGGCATGGTGGAATGGCTACTTCTGTGGGCGGTGGAATCTATCTCCCCGGCGGAGGTATCAGAGTAGGCGGAGCTCCCGTCGACGACTTGGATGTGTACTGGCCTTGAGCATGTCTCGATACTTCCGTGACCCAGACAGATTTGAACTTGAAAGAAGCTATACTATTAAATTTCTGTTGATAAAATATGTGATGTTAAGATACAGGCAAAATGACTCTGGATACTCCCTGTGACCCGTGATAAATGGTATGATGAGCTCTATGAAGTATCTTGGCAGTTTCGGGAAACTCTCCAGTTCCCGGGTTGCGAGAATACATGGGAAAAGAACCCCCAGCAATGATGACTCGTATCCGCTCTCCTCTATCGATGGCATAGGCCGTGTCAGCTAGAACGACGTCGATAGACTTGATATCCTCCGCCTCATCGAGCCGCAAATATTGTTGAGTGATGTTTCGTGATATGCCTTGCTGATCTACAACGCTGAGGCGCACGAGGAGGTCTACGCTTGGGCAGTCGCTCGAATGAACTAGCTTGACATGGGGCTTGCCCATTATTTGTAGAGATTTGGAAAGGGGTTCCGTGGTGAAGGTTAGTACGTCCAGTCTCGCTGAGAGACCAGTATCGCTGACGCTTCCCCCGCCAACCATCAATGGTCCACCTATTACTGGTGTAGGGCTTGCCGGATTGAACGTAAAATTCGATGGTTTCGCATCAAGTGATGGCTTTTCATTACTGAGACTCCCTTTGCTGCTTAAGTAGAGTTCGTAAGAGTTTGTTGCCGGCGGCCATTTTGGCAGTTCCAGCCACTGAGAACTCTTAGTGCCTGTAACATGAACCTGAACTGGTGATCCTGTATCGACGTCGGTTTTGCCAGCAAGGTATTTCTCGAGCCATTTGAGCATAGGCGGTGTCGTCGTTTGGTTCTGCATTTCCAGATGCGTCCAGGGGCCAACCATGAGAGATACGACGCACCCCCTTTCACTGAGCCTCTCGTATTGCTCCATTGTTTGTTGGAAGAAAATGTCGTGCCATCCCGTCATGAGCAGGATGGGTATATTTGCTTTGTCTAGGGCCTGGCTGTGCTGGACAGCTGTCCAACTGGGATCAGTTAGATCAGGGTGGGTGAGGGCGTGGTTTAGCCACGGCGCAGAACGAGAGCCACTGAAGTGAGAGCGTACACCCTCAACCAGGGGTAGAGCTTCGACGACTGAGCGCAGATGCTTGGCTGGGTTGAGAGCCCTGTACCGTTCGGCAAGACTGGCCGTTTCCTGCGTGGCAATGGTATGGCTCCACGAGATGTGCTGCATGTTGAAAGCTCCCGTGCCCCAGATGTGCTTGGCGTAGTCATGCGGCCCGACAAGAATGAGGGCAGCGACCATGTCTGCTGGAGGATCGCGAAGCAGAGCCCATTGAGTGAAGCTGGAATACGACATGCCCAACGTAGCAAAGGAGCCAGTGTACCAAGTTTGCTGTCGCATCCATTCAACCACACCCTGCCCGTCCTTAGCCTCGCAGAAACCACCATGAAAGTCTCCCGTGGAACCAAACGTGCCGCGACTGCTGACGAAAAGAACCTGGTAGCCGCGCGAGGCGTAGATGCGCGCCGAGCCAATTGCCATCATCATACCGCGACTATAGGGGCTCCGTACGAGAACCGTGCCTGCTGGTGCATGATTGACGGGTTTATAGAGATCAGCAGCAAGCGTAATACCGTTGGTAAGAGGAATGGTCAACTCCTGCTTCTCATAGTTGCAGGTTTCTGGTGAGAGACCTAAGCTGTGGCCTACGAGCCGGTCGATGGCGGTTCCGATATAACCTCGTGCAACAGCCATGGCTGACGACGGGTGGGTGTGATACTGTGCAGGTGTATCAAAATAATAGTACGAAGATGGCCTGGGGGAAATCTGCCATTTTGTTGCGTAGTATCGATCGCGACGCGTACGTCTTGGTTATGATACCCTCATTCTCGGGATCCCGGGGCTTGATAAGGCCCGAGGGGCCTCCGGAGATTAGACCCTTGTCAACAATATCGCCCTTTTCTTGGACCCGAATCCGAATCCGCGAAAAGGCAACGTAATGGTCTCAAAACAGTAACAAAAATTGGCAGAGAAAAAGTATTGGGAGTCATCAGGATTTGGAATATTTAGTAGAGGCAATCGTTGACCATTTCTAAAGATCGTAACTCTCCCATAGCAGAGAAACAATGCAAGCATGAGAGCCAAGACCTACCATCACTTTCTTGACTGTACATGGATTGCGAAAATTAATAAACACCCAGTTTTTCAAGGTGGATAGTTGGAGGATCGTCGCTGGCTGCTACACGTCTCAACATCATATCTTACGCATCGTTACAAGGACTATGAGCCTATATAAGCCTTTAGTCAAGTCAATGTCTTCATGTCACTCTGCAGAGTATAAGATCTTGGCAGTGGAAGAAGAAAACCGTGAAAGTGGTATCTCTACGACCGAATAACTTCTATTCTAGATTAACTTTTCGTGCCGCAGACAGAGACGTCAGCAGCCACAACAAAGAACACAGTTTTTACGTAACAACAGCATCTCAACAGACCCAATGCTGCATGACACAAAACCTTATAATTATTCAACGCAAGATAACACTTATATCTGAAGAGGCCACTTAAAAAGGGCTGCCTTCTTCCTCAGATCCTTGCCGTCAACTTCAACCTTACAACCACACTCCAATCTCAAACCGGTATCGACGAATACGAGGCTTGCGATCAAGCCTGACCGCCACCACAGCCGCTGGTACGAGACTGAAACTCTCGTCGTTAGCGCCGCCGAGACCGAGGTCCTACGGCCGATAGCGAAGAGGCTAGGGCTCGGAAGAGGGCAGACCATTGACGATATCGCAATGAAGGACGATACCACCCATATAGAATGACCAAATGGGTGGTATCGTCCTTCATTGCGATATCGTCAATGGTCTGCCCTCTTCCGAGCCCTAGCCTCTTCGCTATCGGCCGTAGGACCTTGGTCTCTACTACGACCGAATAAGAGAATCATTTAGTGCTCGGGAAATGTAGTTTAGAGTTCACTTTCTTGATTAAATTATCTAGAGACAGCTCTGACCATGCCTAGCTCGTTGAATTCATGAAGCTCAGCTCAACTCTCTGCCTCACCTTGTTAGCCTGATTTGCACCTCTCTTCTACCCCGACGTTTGTTGTGATAAAGTATCTTATTAATCCACGAGGAGGGCTATGACTAGTAACTTCCGTATGCCTTAGTGCAGCCAATGGGATGTCCAACCTCGGTGGGACCCTGGTAATTGCCGACTTCGATTGGCGGGGGACAGTAAAAGGGGAGGCAGCTTATAAATAACGCAAGTTCGTTGACACCGAGTTACTGCTTGCTAGCCCCGAAGATTGGACGCCGTCCGTGTTGTCATCATTCGAAGTATACATGTTCGAAACAGAGGCCAATGAGCGTAGGAGAGCCCAGAATCGGTTGGCACAGAGGAGACGCCGCCGTGGGTTTCACCCCGCAAACCTATTTATGAGTGCAGCAGTCTTGACTGACTCTGTCGGCAGAAAAGCAAGCTCTTGAGAGGCAGGCAGCTCCTGAGCAAACCCCAGCGATCCATGCTGGGCTGGGGCAAACCGGCAGCCAGGCTGGCGCGGGACTTGGACTACTATCTGATGCGACAGCCGGTCTGGAGATGTTGGACTCTTTACCGCCGTTTGCCGGATCCGACATGGCATGGCTGGGTTTCTCGCCGACGTGGAATGATGGCATCTCGACGCTGGTAGAGTCCTCCGCGTCTGCCATTTCGCCTACGCATCTCCTGGGCCCTGCCGATGCCGACTTGGCGCCCCCGCAGTCCACCTGGAGCATCCAGACGCCAGAGGCCGCTCGGCTGGCCGCCATGGCCATCTTGCGGACCGTCGTCCCTCGGCCCAACCCGACCTTCTCCAACAACAGGAACGAGACCTTGATCCACACAGCTGCTAGAGGTAATGACGTAACTACGCTACAGCTCCTCACGCAAGCTGGCCTCAGCGTCAACGACCGCGACGTCCAGGGGCGAACTGCGCTTCATGCGGCGTATGAGGAACACCGGATGGAGGCGATACTCTGGCTGCTCGAACATGGGGTTGATGTCAATGCCGTGGACCAGCTGGGTCGAACTGCTCTGTCCATGGCAGTGAATAACAAATGCCCTGTCGGGGTAAGGCTCATGTTGTCTTACGGCGCCAGTCCATTCCCGACACAAACAGAGCAAGCGTGGGCATTGAGCCAGAGCACGAGCATGAGCCATGGATAAATGATAAAGAAGCTTTTTTCTAAATTCTGCTCTACCCATCACCACGACTGTTCTTCTACCACGGTACCTCGTCGCCATCAAAGGTCAAGAACTTTCCTGAATGCGACTCTCTTGTCGCAGCATCGACCTGAAACTCGGTGTCAGTACTGAGGGTCTCGCCAATCTCTCCCCGAAGCTACTCACAAGCTTTGCAATCGCCTTGGCGTTGTCGACGGTGCTGTGTGGCGGCTTCTCGACGCCAAAAAGCTTGGCTCCGCGTTTGCCCATGTCGGTATCGAGGAATCTGTCCATACTCATCAGCCATGACAATACTCTCTCTCTCTCGTTCTTATTTACTCCTCACCCTGGATCCACCGCCATAACTGTCAGCTTGGGGTTCTCGGAATGAATACTCAGACTGAGGTGGTTTAGCGCGGCCTTGGATGCGCCGTAACTGAACCCCATGGGACGTCCTCCCATATTTACGAACATGGCGCTGTGGTTCGCCAAGGACGCTACTGCCGAGCTGATGGACACCCACTTTGGGCTCGCCGCACGATCGAGTAGTGGCTTTGTCGCCACAAACAGCACCAGAGGTGCCACAGCGTTGACGGCAAGGACGCTGGCAAAGTCCTCGGCATCGCCCTCGGCTGCGGCAGTCACGTTGCCAACAATGGCGGCATTGGCGATGACAATGTCCATTCTGGTAATGCCCCGGGACTCGAGCTCGGCGACGGCTTGGGCCGGGTCAGCGAAGGAGGTGGACTCTATCTTGACCAGAACAAGCTCAGAACCGGGGGCGGCGGGAAGGTCCCCCAGGCCGTTGGACCGGGCGGCGGCGATGTCACGGACGCTGCCAATGACAATGTGGTTCGGCCGGGCGAGGTATGTCTGGACGAGGGCGTGGCCAACGCCTGGCGTAATGTCAACACTTTGCAAACAAGTTGCGATACGAGAGGGGTCAAACCTCGGTTGGCGCCGGTTATGAAAACGTTGGTTGTTGACATGGTAATATGCAAGGTGGAAAGGGCAAGTGGCAATGGCAGTGGTGCTCTTGTTTACATGAGTGTGGCTCGAAGCAGGTGCATCCCATCTTCTTATACAAGCGCGATCCGGACATTCTACCAGGTGGGTTTACACAGACCTGTTTGCTCGTGTTCGTCCATGACAACCGGGAATCGTGATATCAGGGGGACTGCGGTGGAAGGGTTGATGACTCCCGGCGCTAATGCACTGTCATCAACTCCACAAAAGGCACCTGCAGTGTCAGCTGGGTTGTCAGCAAAGAGCCATACGGAGCAGGTCGGACAACAAGGCCAGCATCAATAGAGTAAAGTTATCGGGGCCAGCCGTTTAGAGTAATTCTCACGGCCCCAACTCTCCCATAGCGGAGAAGTATAATGAGTATTAGCACCAAGATCTACCATCCCTTGATTAATTATACAGGGAGTTATTTGCATTGCGAACATTAATAAGTGCCAAGTTTTTCCAAGTTTCTAGTTATAGAAGATCGCTGCTAGCTGATGCGCACCTTACGGTTGAGACTGATAATGGACTTTCTGCTACTCATACACTACATCCTACACTGTCTTGCATCCTGGCTTTTCTACACACCTATACACAATATCTTTACATCGTTATCTAGAGTACAGGATGTTGGTGTTAAAAAGGAAAGACGTTAATGCAGTATATCTACGATGGAATGATAGAGTCGGATAGTGCGGGATATGCACATGTTTAGGGTTAACTGTGTTGTTGGAATAAGCTCTATCTTGCAGGCGGCCGTGACCTCATTATTTCTAGGCTCGTTAGATTCGCATCGGCGGAGTCAGCTCACGTGGCAGTGCATTAGCGGGGTTTTCCACCTCTCTTCAGCGCTGACGTCTGTTGTGATAGTGGGAGCTCGGTCCTGCATGAAACATGTCTAGGTACTAAATTGTTTGCCTGCTCGCTGCAAACCTATAGGCATGTTGAGCCTTTTGATAGGCTATAAACCCTTGTGACTTTCCCTGTCTGGCCGACAGCTCTAACCTCAAGAGGTAGCACTGCGGAATCGGCTACAACATTAGGATTGAAAACTGTTTGTCGTCAGCCATGTCGATACCCATATCAGGGACGAGGTAAGGCCACTGAAACGTGGAAAAGGGTAATTGATCATCGTTTTTAACTGCGTCCTTCGCCTAGCTTCCCTTCGGCCACCCCAACTTATAGTATGTCGGAATCTAATGGCCTGTCTGACCATCAACCAGAGCCAAACACCCACAAGGAACTCCTCCTAGAGTGGCTCACTCCCACTCCCTACGATTCTCTACAAGCCTATTTAGTCCGGAGACGCCACCCGGGAACATGTCGGTGGTTTCTGGATTTAGAGCCTTACCAAAACTGGATCCGCGCAACTTCAGATTCGAAGCTCAACGGACAGACTCGCGACCTCCGCACGCTCTATTGTCCTGGTCCAGCAGGCGCGGGAAAGACATTTCTTGCCTCTGCGGTGATCGAGGACCTAGACTGTCGTTTTCGACCAGGCTCCGCTTCAAATGTAGGCGTTGCATACATATACTGTACCTACGACTGCGATGAAGAGCAATCCACTACAAATCTTCTGCTTGTCTTTTTGGAACAGTTACTTCAGGCTCGACCTCGCCATCGGCCCAGAACTCGGCTTCCAACCCACACGTGGCCTGAATATGGCGGAATGGTTGACCTACGCGGCGAACTACCGTCTTTGGCTAAAATTACCGAAGCCCTCGCGAAGACCATTAGGAGATATAACCACGTGTTTCTGGTTATAGACGCACTGGAAGAATGTGCATCAAATCATAGGGCAGAATTGCTCAGAGAGCTCTTTAAGCTCCAGACCCAGCACCCAATCCACCTATTAGCAACGTCTGACTTGGATCCGGAAATAGCGCAGCTTTTCGTCAACACAACCTCAGTGGATATCCGCGCTGATGAAGACGACGTGGGGTTATATCTGGAGGGGCGCATGCCCGATTTTCCAGATTTTGTGAGGGACCAGTCTGCTCTCCGGGAGGAAGTCAAGGATGCTATCATGAAATCTGCTCGCGGAAGGTGAGTTGCCTTAATGAGCGCTGTACGTCTAGCTGATCACAACCGATGTTTAGCTTTCTGAGAGCAAACCTCCAAGTCCAGTACCTGATCAAGTGTCCGTCAGTCGAGGATCTACGAGTAACCGTTGCTGGTTTGATAGAAAACTCTGAGCCGGATAATTATGATGTCTTGTATGAAGCTGCGATGCGGCGGATTATGGGCCAAGCTCCAGATCAGGTCAGATTTGCGAAGAAGATACTTTCGTACCTCCTGTGTGCAAGGTGTCCCTGGTCTGTTTCAGAGCTTTGCCATGCTCTTATGGTACGAGTGGGCCACACGGAGCTGGACTACGACACCATGCCATCTATCCATGACATTACAGCCGCATGCGCAGGTTTGGTCACCACTGTCGGTGGAACAAGTGATACCGAGGACGAGCAGAGAGTGCGACTAGTCCATCGCACGACCCATGAATATCTCAAAAAGACACGCAAACAATGGCTCCCAGACGCGGAGGCACAGATGGCACGCACGTGCATTGCGTATCTCTCTCTAGATTACTTCCGTGAAGGCAGTTGCGACGTCGATTCTGACCTGGAGAACCGGCTGCAAAGCTATCCGCTCTACTACTATGCGGCACTGCACTGGCAATCCCACGCACAGGCGGCTGGTGAGCACTTTCCAGGAATAGGAGACATGGACTTCGCGTTTCTCAATTCCAAGGCACACATAGAAGCGGCGTGCCAAGTCGTGTTGAAGGTTGGGAAGTGGATACAGGACGACAAATATGGCACTGGCTTCCCCCGCTGCATGAGTGGACTTCATCTGGCTGGGTACTTTGGCATCGCCAACCTTGCCTGTGCACTTGGTAGGGAGTCAGGGAGTAGAATCAACGCAAAAGATAGCTGGGGCCGCACAGCGCTTGCCTGGGCATCGCATAATGGACACGACCAGACAGTTGAGGCCCTTATCAAGTCTCCGATGATAGACATCGACATCAGGGACCGTCAAGGCCGGACTTCGATATCTCTAGCTGCCGAGCACAACCATACCGTCATCGTCGAGATGTTGTTGGGCCACGGCGCCAATCCAAACTTCAAGGATTTCCTCCGGGCAACGCCGCTGTGGCATGCCGTAAAGACAGGAAACAAGGCCACGGTAGATGTGCTCGCTGGGTGTGGTGCCGATATAAATGTGGTTGCCACCGAGTCTGGTGTTGATCTACATACACCGTTGTCTCTGGCGGCGATGGATGGTCAAAACGACATGGTCCGCCTATTACTAGCTCAGCCGAACATCCAGCCATGCGCCAAGGTCAAGCCATCGGTGACTTCCTTTTATGAACTTTGTACTCCGCTGGGGCTGGCTATAAATGGCAGGCATATTGATGTCGTCGAGATGCTCCTATCTCGCGCTGACATCGTAGCGGCCGCGAAGATTGATAGCAACCGCGAGATGCTGTTGCATATGGCTGTGCGACAAGGTGACAAGGACATGGTCCGACTGCTTCTAAGCAAGGGCGTTGATGTAAACGCTCGGTGCGACAGAGGAGATACAGCGTTGCAATGCGCCGTGGATGGAGCCCACGACGGTGTCGTGAGACTCCTGCTTTCTCAGCCCGACATTATGCCAGACTTGGCTAATAAAAAAGGAGATACGCCTGCCTCGGCAGCGGCACACTCTGGGAGGATTGGGATTTTGCGACTGCTACTCGCGGCAGGCGTAGACACGGAAACTCGGAACGAAGAAGGCCTGACGCCGCTGTGTCTGGCAGCCGAGCAGGGCTATGGGTCAATCGTGGGACTTCTTCTTACAACAGACGGCATCGACGCAGACTCGAGAAACAACGATGGCCGCACACCGCTCTCACTTGCAGCCTCGCCGAGTTGGGGACGGAAGAATTGGCATTCCAAGTCAGAGTGTGATACTGATCACTGTGGAGTGATCCGATGCCTCATACAGTCGGGCCGTGTCGATGTTAACTCGCCTGACAAAGTTGGCCGAACACCATTGATACACGCCGCCACGAATCCTCAAGGCTTGGCCGCTCTCAGAACACTCCTGGACTATCAAGGGGTGGATGTCAACGCCGTAGATGGACAAGGGCGAACTGCTCTGGCTTGGGACGTGGGGATGTGGTTTGAGGACAAGGCGACCCTATTGCTCGAAAGAGGTGCAGATCCCAAGATGGGTAGATTCGAGGCGGACGAGACGTTGCTTTCTTGTGCCGCTAAGGAGGGCAAGGTAGGGGTCGTGCTGGCATTCGTCACCCAGCATGGGGTAGATCCCCAGGAAAGAAATGAAGATGGGCACACTGCGATGTGCATGGCAGTGAAGAATGGAAGGACCAAGGTGGTTGAGGCATTGCTAGATGTTGGAGGTGTTGATCTCAACATACGGTGCGGTCATGGACAGACGCCAATGCACCATGCGGCTGAACGGGGCGAGGAGGAGGTTGCGGCGCTGCTTTTGGCCAGAGGAAACGTGGACCTCGATGCTCGAGACGAAAACGGCCGTACACCGCTGCATTACGCTGCTGAATGGTGGAGCGAGAAGCTCGTCCCTCTGCTGTTGGAGGTGGGCGTCGCAGATCCCAACCAGAGAGATATCGAAGGACGGACGCCGCTCTCTCTTGCTGCCGGGGCAGGGAGGCTCCAGACTGTGGAGAGGCTGTTGTCAGTTGAGGGCGTGATACCGGACACGGGCGATAACACGGGGCGCACACCGCTATCTTGGGCAGTACAGTCAAGCCCCGAGCAGGCCTCACAGGCAGTCATCAAGAGACTCCTCAACACAGAAGGTGTAGATCCCAATACAGAGGATGAAAGGGGCTGGACGCCATTGTCTTGGGCCGCCCAAGGCACAAACGCGGGTAACTTGATTGAGTTTCTGCTCAACGAGGGCTCCGGTAGGATCGATATCAATCGCGAGGACCGAAAGGGCCGGACACCGCTTGCGCTGGCCTTCCAAAGGGGAGATGAGGTAGTTGTGGGGCAACTACGGGCGGCTGGCGCAAAACTGAAGAAAGACTCTGATGAAATTAGAGAAGAGGTGCAGAGTGATGGACGACGGGGGTTAGACGACGGGGAGGCACGTGACAGTGTCATAAATGAGCAAGAGCAGGAGGAAGGCGCGGCTGACACGATGTCGGAAGTTTCCGAAGAAGGACCATGGCAAGACCCATGGAGGAAGGAGCGTTGGAAGAGGGACAGAAGGCGTTGGATGGACGCAGATTGGTTTGAAGATGACTCCGGAGACGGCAGCGACAAAGAAACGAACTGGAGTGGCACCAGCGACCGGATCTATCGCCGAACGAGATCGCCCGTGAAAGAAGCTACGATCGAATTAGGGCCTCAGGTGGAGGAGGACCAGCCTGAATACGTTATCGGCGACGATGGAGAGCTCTGCCCTCGATGCGAGAAACTCGATCTCGACCGCTTGTTCTCACGATGTCCACGGGGTGGGTTTAGCGTCATAACTCCTCTGGGCAAGGTCGATGAGAGCTGGGAGCTTAGACCATGCGCCATGTGCAGGCTGATAGCAGCGGTTCGTCCTCGTTTGGGGCACGCCGATGATTGTGAGCTGTGCGCCTACTCGAGCACGGCTACGTGGGTGTCGAGGGGCAAGCCCGCAGCGCAGCGATACTTTAGATCCAACTGGGTCGATACGGTGGTTCTCGGCCTCGAGTCTAGTTCATCGTGGCGCTATTCTTCCTTCAACAGGGGATACGCCGGCGGCAGAGGTCCATGGATGGGGTATTCCGACATCCTTCCCTACGGATTCATCGGCCGGATTGGGGCGAATGACCATCGCCAACTTCGCTCTATCACGGTGCATCAGCCAAAAGCCGATTCAGTTGATTTTGGGAGAGCCCGGGGCTGGATCGACTACTGCAAAGCACACCATGGAAGACGGTGCCATCCAAACAGTTCCAGTACCCGCGGTTCAATCGCTTCATTTCGACTTATCGATTGCCTCACAAGAAATATCGTCAATGGCCAGTCTGGGATAGATCAATTTGTCGCCCTAAGCTACGTCTGGGGCCCTCAGCCGGACCAAGCAGCCGCTGCGGATCATCACCGTGTCGAGGACGCTGAACCTGTGGTCGAGGACACCATTCGCGCCACCATCGCCCTTGGGTATAGGTACCTCTGGGTCGACCGACACTGCATTACCAACGAGGACCAGGAGGTCCGAAAAAGACAGCTTCTGGATATGAATGCTGTGTATGAGAACGCGCAAGTCACCATTGTGGCTGCTGCCGGCGAGGACTCCAGTTATGGTCTCCCTGGCGTAAGCAGGGTCCGCGGTCAGCCCTACGCCAAGATTAAAGGTCATCTCCTGACGGCAACCCCCAGTGAACAACCAGAGAGTATCAAAAGCTCGGTATGGTGGACTCGAGGGTGGACATTCCAGGAGGGCATGTTATCGCGTCGCCGATTGATGTTTACTGACCGTGAGGTCACATATGAATGTCGCGGCATGGTCGCCCGCGAGAGTGTCGAGCTACCTATGCGCATCCATAGGATCGCTGCTACGCGCTATCCGATACAAGAGTACGCCCGAGTCTTTACAGGTAAGGGCCGTGGTAGGTTTGGTAGCGGCGGTCTTTCTATCTGGCCTGTTATCGAAGAGTACACCCAGCGCCGCCTCACACACGAACATGACATTCTCAACGCCATGCTAGGAATTTTGCAGGTGTATGCCGACAGGAAGTCACCTGTGTATCACCTGTGCGGTGTTCCTCTCGTGCGCAAAACCTCTGGCGAGACTCATGATCCAACCCTCCTCGAGGCGCTTGCTACTGGTCTTTGCTGGAGGTTATCGGAAGGAGGAGGGATTCGACGATTAGGGTTTCCGAGCTGGTCTTGGACCGGATGGAAAGGAAAGATGTATGGACCCAAAGTCTCTTCGATTTCTTTCCAGGGTGGATTCGCGATTGAGGTTGAAATGCTGCCACGAGACGAGCCATTCCAGGCTCTTTCCTGGGCCGAGTTTGTGGCCATGACACCGAAACAGAAGGCCAGTCTGCCCCAAAACTACGATCTGAAGATCACAGCTACGGCCGTCGAGATTAGCCTTCAGGCAGAGAGCCCCTACGACTCAGATTGGCATAGTATCCTATACAATGGGGACGATGCACTCAAAGGTTCATTTGAGCTCTGTAAAGACCCAGCACAAGACACTGACTTGCGACGTCGGCTTGCTGAGGAGCGCTTCACAGCTATTGTCATAGGAAATGACCAATCTTATGGGAACCCCCTGATTCTGCTTATCATCGAAGAGGTTGGGGAATATTGGGAGAGGATAGGGGTTATTAGGGTAGAAGATGGACAGGTCCTGGATACTAAAGGCGGTGGATGTAGAAAGCAAACATTTATTTTGAGGTAGATAACACAGACAGAGCAAAGCACTATTGAGAAAAGAATAATTACCCGTAATCGTAACTGTAATGTGAGATCTTGTGTCTGGCTGCTATGATGCGAGATCTGACGCGTTGGCTTTCACACTCTCTTCTAAACTAACGAACCGTGTTCCATACGCCTCTATCAGCAGCTGATCCGCTCTCTCCAATGGCTCCAATGTGCTAAAATCTTTCCCATTGCCAGGCACGTTCTTCTACTCTCTCTGTGGCAAGAGCTTTCGGGGAATGTCAACGACGGTGTTGAGGTTGACAGGTCCCGCCACAGCAAAAGTCCGCACAAACTGGACTGCGGGCTGAGCGAGTGCAACTACAGGCAGCTTGGTGTCTTCTTGAACGTTGATGTAGTACTGAGAAATAGTACTCTTAACTACACTTGATGCCTATTCTAATATACCAAAATATGGACACTCAGTTCGGAGACAATGCACCCCCGATGCGCTCGCTTGGTCGTTTCTCGAATTTACCTGACTTGTGGACTACTCGGGATGACTGGACAGTCGTGACAAGCACAGCTTAGAAGAAACTCTAGAATCGTCTAAATCAGAGATCTTATTGTTAGTTAGCCGCTTTTATCCTTCTTATTCACTTCACTAACGGATGAATAGGGAGGAGACAAAAGGTGGGTGATCCAAAGTCCAAAGGCAACAGGGCTAGAGCCGAGGCACCTATTATCACCACGGCTGGCGAGTTTGTGGATATTTTATCAAGATAGAGCACCTTGCAACAGTCAATTAAACTTCATAGGTTAACGTTCAATCTACATTTTCTATCTTCCATTCCCTCACGATTCTCGCTATTACGTGGTGTCCGGCCGCAGCTGCCAGCTCCGCTGCCTTTTTACACCTCCCCTTCAAAGTTCCGGGCTCTCTGTCGTTTCGAAGAAACAGGTACGTGAGATCAAGTCGTCCATGTTCAGCCGCAGCCTCGAGTGCGGTACGGCCCTCAACCGCCGCTGGCTCAGCATTAATGTCAGCCCCTTCTTCGAGAAGCATCAATGCAATCCGGAGGTGGCCTAGTATTGCAGCTCTCTGCAATGCTGTTGCACCATGAGACTGGCTAGGGGGGCCGTTGACGTCTGCGCCGCGACGCAGCAAGAGTCTAACCATGGGGACGGACTCCGTTTCCACCGCAGCTTGCAACGCCGTGTGTCCCCATTCAGGACTCGGAGCAGCGTTAATGTCCGCTCCGGCATCTAGCAATTGGCACACGACCTCGGTCCTTGAAAATAAAACTGCAGCTTGAAGTGCTGTCTTCTGATAAATTTGCAGAGCAGGGGCATTGACCTCTGCTCCAGCTTTCAACAAGGCCCGTACTGCCCGGACTGACCCCCCCGCTGCAGCCGCTTGAAGTGGCTTACCACTATCCTCGTTGACATCAACGTCATATTTTAGTAGAGTTGCGACCATGTCCTCATTGATGGGTCGTTCTCCTAGAGCGATTAAAAGTGGCGACATGATGATCGCCGACATCCCCCCAAGGTCGAGAGGTTTGCTGGGGCTAAGCCCCTGTGAGAGTAACTGCTCAACAATATTAACCAAACCTTGGCAGGTGGCGGTCCGAAGCACATTGAAACCAGTGACACCGGTGGGACTTGGCCCAAAGTCTATCAAGACTTTGGCAACATCCAGGTGGTTTTTCTGGAGAGCTCTTTCGAGCGGTGTGGTGAACCCGTTAGTTCTGTTCACGTCTGCTCCTGCAAGTAGAAGTGGGAGGACCATGTCAACGGCGCCTTGGTTGGCAGCATACCAAAGAGGTAAGAATGTACCCCCGTCGCCATCGGGATTAGCTCCTTGGGCGATTAATGAACGCGCGAGGTCAACCTTTTCATTCTCGATGGCACAGCATAGTGCCGAACCTACACTCTCAGGCGAATGTGGCGCGTTAACATTGGCTCCCCTTTCGAGAAGCATCATGGCCACGGAGTCATCTTTGCAGCAGATGCCAGCTTGCAATGCCGTGAGTCCTCCGCTTTCGGCTGCTGGTGGGCTGTTGACATCGGCGCCCAACTGGAGCAGCAGTTGTATCATGTCGACGCGTCCCTCCTTAGCCGCAGCTTGAAGACAGGTTCTGCCATCGACGGGAGCAGCGCCAGCATTAACGTCCGCACCGGCCTTTATCAACAACCTGACCAAGCCAATATTGCCATATTCGGCAGCTGCTTGGGCAGCCGTGCGACCTCCTAGGCGCCATGCGGGGGCATTGACGTGGGCCCCGGCCTGGAGTAAGCACTCAACTATATCCTCGTCTCCGGCTGCTGCGGCTGCCTGAAGTGGCGTCATCCCTCCTATAAGGCGCTGGGGCAGCGTGTTGACATCTGCACCCTTGCTCAATAGCAGCTGAACAAGTTTGAGATTGCCTCTGCGTCTGGATGCCATCTGCAAGGGGGTGCCCGGGCAACCGGCAGCGTTCACGTCTGCGCCCACGAATAGTAACAATCGAACGAGTACCATATTCTGATTTTGCACGGCTGATGATAGTGCAGGTTGGAGAATGCAGCCTTCAGCCCATTGCTCATAGCAACCGTGCTCCTCCCACCCAGAGTCATCTGTCAAGTCAAACCAGTCAATGTAATCCCTCCCTGGGAAGGCATTGACGTCAGCGCCTGCATCTAGAAGAAAAATAGCCATCTCCTCATTGTCACTGTATACTGCTCTGTGGAGGGGCGTTTGGAGATATTTGTACGCCCAATAATCTGTAGCATGGTCGCAGGTGTTTCGATACGCAGCGCCTACTGGGCAGTCAACGTCTGCACCAGCAGCGACCAAGATCTCTGCAATGTCAATGTTGGGCCGGGCTGCGGCAGTTTGTAATGGTGTTGGTCCAGGATTTGGGACTTGGTTCACCCGAGCACCAGCTCTCAGCAAACTTTGAACAAGCTCGGCACTCCCACACTTTGCTGCGAGACTGAGCATCGTTATAGGATTTCCACAATGGTATCCCACTGCGTTCACATCCGCACCCGCACTGATAAGCATCTCTGCTATGAGGAGACTGGAGTTTCCGTCGGATATGGCGCTCTGGAGAGTCTTTTCAACTCGACTGAACTCACTGTAGTCGTAGATATTGGGATCAGCCTTGGCGTCGAGCAAAGTCTGGACAAGGGCAACATTTCCATCCCCAACGGCAACCGAAAGGGCAGTTCTCTTGTGTCCATCATCACCACAAAGCCCATTGGGATCGACGCCTTTGCTAAGAAGACCGCGAACAACAACGTCTTGGCCGAGTCTTGCGGCGCTGACAAGAAGGTTGGATGCAAATACCTCAGTCGTGAGTAGCTTCTTCCCGAGAAGAGGCTCCAGACAGTCAAGCTTCCCACTGTCAATAATCCACTTTAAGAGATAGTCGATTTTTGTTGTAGATAGAAGGTTGTTGGATGAAAGGTAAGCTGCATACCGGAGCAGCTGGACCAACGCCTCGTTCTCTGGGGCCGTAGAAAGCTTGTTCACATGGTGAACTACGTCTTCGCGATTCCTTCCGATGGTGATGTCCCCCAAGCTACAAGAGATTTTAGAGGAATACTCGCAGCTATCTGGGTCGATGGACTCGTCGAGGCATTCTCCAAGAAGCCTTCGAGCTTCACGATTGTTTCCGCAAGTCGGTAATAGCTGCCACCAAGAAGTATGATGATAAGCTGGCTCCACCAAGGAAGGTATCGTGTCAGGATTGTAGGTCTGATCCACCGAATGGCCCCATTCAGTCAATCCATGTGAGAAATGGGTATGATCGGGCTGGGTTGAACTAAAGTTGATTTTAAAACATGGGACTAAAAGGAACATCTTGGTTAGCAAATAATCGAGTGTAGGCCTTTGTAGCTGGGAGCATACGAGATGAATCGACAAGATCCTGGAATTTGAACCATGGCATATGCATCGTGTCGATACTTGGAACATAGGCTACTTCCGGCGGGGTGCGAGCAACAACTCCAGTTAAGGAATCTGCAGGTCCTTTAAGATTCAGTCTTTGATGCGACCTTAGTCGGTAAAAAACTTACCGAGTTCTTCACTCGGCCCAGCTTGTGGACATGCATATCTGGCCATTTCCTTCCTGAGCTTCTTCTGAGGAACTGCCTTCCCATTGATGAGGACCTCAGTTTCTTTCCCCTCCAGCTTTCGCTTCTGGACCTGTTGAGCAGCAATCTTCCACTTGTCGTTCGTACAGTACTTCTCGATGCCCCATTGCTTTAGCTTGCGGATGTACTGGGCTTTACTGCGATGGATCAAAATCAACGAACTTTGCCACAGTAACCATCCTTGCTTACCTAGCGCGAAATCCATGGCTGACTTCCATCAGCATTTTCATCTCAGCCAGCGTCGTTTTCTGATAAAGCTCAGAAATAACTTCTTTGTGTAGGTCCCACTCCTTGGGTGGAATTCTTCTTGCATCAGTCATAATGTTCAAGATGAAAACGAACTGTCAAAAGGTGTTATGGGAGCAACGAAGTTGTGTTATCAAGCAGGTTGGTGCCCGCTTTTATAATGTCAGGTACGAGGCGCCAAGTGAGAAATCTGGCTCAACCAGAATCTGCAGCTCAGCCATCCAGTGGCTCTATCATTGGCAGGACGCACTGAGACGCCTCTTTGACAGGGTTGAATGTCTCAGCCAGAATGTGCGGCCAAGGGGCTGACGAATGGTAAGGCTTTATCAGAAGCACCTCGATCAGGCTCTTCCCTACAATTGGCTGGTCCAAAATTTGCGTTCTCCACAGATGAGCAACAAGGCGACAGGGCATGTCTGCCTTTGCTGCCCAGATGTTGATGCCATTGTTTTGAACAGTTTCTGTTGACCTTGATTTGATTGGATGGCTGCCCCTCCAAAATTCTTCTAGACAAAACTTAAGGGAGGTGATGGGGCTAGTGGTATCGAGGCTTCGCGGCGGAAGCAATTTCCTAGGGTTGAGAATTACTGCACCGTATCTTAATATTTCTTTAATACCCATCGACTAGTTTAACCACTCAGGCTTAGACCTTCCCCTAGATCCAGAAGGAACCGTATACTCGAGACGGGACTTTTCCAGTTTGAATGCGGGGGCCAAGATAGTAATATCTTCTTCATCCTCCAGACCCCACTCCTTGCCCGACATTTTCCAGAAATATTCAGGATGCTTAAAGATATCGGGGCGTGCTTTCTGGATCGCAGCATGGGTCTTGAAGATCAATGTATGCATCTCATCATAGTGCCTGACGCTAAATCCGACGTTTCGTTCCAGCAAATCTTTGGATTGCGCCTCGTTGTATTGCCCGAGTCTGTAATACCAGATGTTGTACTGGGTTAAGCTGACGTCGATATCGTAAGTCTCATCGTTTTTGGTCCGCTCAAGAAGAGCTTGCAATATGGCAATGGCACCGACGATGCCGGTCTGATAATCCGAGTTGGCTGGTTGTATGTCAGCAAAATCTTGCCTTGTCTACCTACATAGAAGGAGGATGACTTACGTAGCAAAGGCACTACAGGCTCGTCGAGACCCATGAATTGGCCTTGAAGCCAAGAAATGCCCACCAGACAGTCACTGATCTGTTGCCACCCGGATCGGTAGGTGAGAGGGCCCTTGAATCCATAGCAATTTTCTCGGACATAAATCAGCCGCTGGTTTATCTTTCGCAGGCTGGCAGAGTCAAAACCAAGACGAGCTAGCGCGCCGGGTCGATAACCATCGATAAGGACATCCGCCCCTTCCACGAGCTTCGTAAAGGCAGCCTTTCCCTCGCCAGTTTTAAGATCAAGATTGGCATCCCGTTTTCCAGTACTGAGATCCATCCAGAGAGGAGCTATGTCGGGAAGCTTCTCGTTTGTGACCTTGACCACCTCGGCACCTAGGACAGCCAACAGCTTCGAAATTACAGGCGCCGCGATGACCCGGGAGAAGTCAATGACACGGATCCCCGCCAGAGGCTTCCAGTCATGGCCGTCTTGAGCGGGCCATTGACTGCGAGGTGCCGGGACCGGCGTCTTGTTCCATAGCGGCTCGGCGCTGATGACCTTTCCGTGTTCAGAAGCGAAGAACTCATCAGGTGTAAGACAGCTGACGCCGGCCTGCTTAAATTCTTCATTCGCCTTCTTTTCGAGGTCCTCAGCATCATGCTTGGCCACTGCTTCAGCAAAGAGCTTAATTGCCTCTTCTCTAGTGACGTCTTGCTCTTCAACGCCAATCATACGCATAGTCGGTTCGGCGTTCATCGAGCCGTGCAGGTGGTAAAAGCGGCCGTCCTTCGCTTTATAAACATTGGTGGCAGCGACATGGATGGGCTTGTTAGAGTCGTACAAGTCGCCTTTGCTTATCTCACTCAACAGTTTCGGGTGCTGGATAAATGACTTTCCATTAACTGTGGGGAGAAGAACCGACTCTAAGAAGAGGGTAGAGAGATCCCTAGTTATGTGAGCTTGTTTGTAGTGAGAGTAACCTGATTCGTCACCTACGTGTTGACTTCGATGTTCTGATAGTCGATACCATAGCGATCCGCTGCCACTGCGCTCGCGGCAGAGGCAAGAAGAGCATTCAGCGAGGATGATGACTCGGTGATCTTGCAAGGCGTTGGAACGAATGGCTTGGGGTCATCTCCTGTGAACCGGACTTTCTTTGCAGCCTCGGTAAAAGACGCAGGGAGAGAAAGCTGCTTGTCGTGTAGAAGGGACTCGAAGAGAATCCGTTCACTCTCTTTCTGTACAGAATAACCTTCCATGGCTGGCGTGGAACTGAGGAATAGTTGCGTCAGTCAATGAAGCGGGGGAGTTGCGTCGAGGGCTGCGCTACTTACTAGTTATCTCTGACGTTGAGGGATTCCTGTGTCAAAGCGCTAGACTAAATGAGGCGCCTAGTAGGATACAATAGATCACTGCAGTCAGCCGCCACAAGACAACTATCTACGAGCTAAGAACTAAGAAAGAAGCACAAGTAAGAAATGCCACACCGACATTCTGGGTCGGACGTTTCCGATCGGATACTCCTGCGTCAGTTTTCGACCGACCAAAGTGGGGATGCCTCGGCTTGCAACATGGATGATGTGGAGATATTCGACTCCGGCGTTTCCGATGTTTCTAGCGTGTGGATAGCATCCTTCGACTCCGGTGATGGGGCCATTGCCCACTTCCCGGATGATGGCCTTCAGGCCAATGCCGTGTCTATGCCCCGCGATGATGCATTCTAGAATACTTGCATCAGGAAAACAGGTAAAAATGTTTCATGTCGACGTGAGACTATCGGTCTTCGGTTTTCGCACTCGTTGACTGCCACCACGGCGCTGCGAAGGGACAAGGCGCTGTTGAATGGATTTATATTACTGTGTTACATGGCGTTAGGCCGATTCAAAATACAAAGGCGTTTTGTCTATTTTAAAGAGTTCTTTTGCTGGCTGTGTTACTCTCTATATCTAAGGGCGTAGGGAGAGACAAATCGCAATATATTTATGTCTTAAGTATTACTCGAACTCCACGGCAACCAAGTCAGGCAGCCCTGAAGAATCAGAAGGAAAGATATAGAATCGTTCATAGGCTGCAATCATGAAGGATGCAGTTATATCAATTGTCGGGTATATGGTTGGGGCTGGGCTTGTCTTGAGCCTTATGCGGCAGCATCAAGCGGGGGATAACTAAATTCTAGTGAGTAGGCGAAACTGGAGCCATAGTAAGGTTGAAAAATAGAGGCAGTCAGCTCGGACTAAGCAGCCTGAATGAATTGGTTTCTCTTAATGATGCTAGGGTTGTGGATTCTTTGACACTCCCAGACAAGCATTAGTTAGGACGAGGTGACCATAGAAAACAAGCACCTAGTTTCAGAGCTCAACGTGTTCTGCCAATTGAATTGAAGCTAGTGGCATTTATAACTAATTCAGCCTTGGCTTACTCCTAACAGCGGCTTCTCATTGCTGGCCTGATGCACCGCCACCAAGGCGGCAATGCGTGCATGCCCATTGGGCAAATTTGAAGAGGCAACCAACAGTCCATGATTCCAACCCCTCTCCAGATTCGACTTTCGACTTTACTCATCATCACGATGGCCGACCCATTTTCCATCGCAAGCGGCGTGGCTGGCGTGATCTCTCTTGGAATTACCCTCTGCGATGGACTCCACACGTTCCTCGGCGCGATCAAAGGCTACGACGAAGACGTCGAGCTTGCGTCTCAACGATTGACCGTACTGCGCTCCAACATTGATCTCATCCAATCCAGCGCGTCGACCCTCTCAGGTCGTTATGGATCGGCTAGTCAAGGCGTCATCCAGGGTCTAGAGCTCTGCGAACGGCAGCTTCAGGTTCTAGACCGAACTCTTGGCGAGTTAGACCATGCCGGTGGCTCGTCAAAGTGGCAAAAGATTGCCAAGTACCCATTCAGCCGGAACAAGTTGATCCAGATTCAGGACCAGCTTCTTTGGGCTACAGCGACCTTGGGAACATTTGTCCAGAGCTTGATCCTGTATGTAGCCACGTCTTTCTAAGAGGCACTCACTAATGCCCCAAAGAAACGTCAATATCGGTGTCGGAGGTGATCTTGAGGCATTTAGGAGTGCTGTCAAAGACAGTAGCTACAAGACCCAAGCGTCTCTAGATGCACTGGACAATCGTCTCGAGTTTATCGGCCCGTTGGTCCAAGAAAGCGATTCGAAACTAACAGCAGTATCCGCTCAAGTTTGGGAGCAAAGCATGCTTGCATCCAGTAGCCACTCCATGATACAGCGAGTAAATTCGGAGGTCATATCACAATCATCCCAATTAACCGCAATTGTGAGTTTATAGAGGATGCATCGTGGAATTTTGTTGCTCACAGCGCTAAATAGTCCTCTGGTCTCAATGATATTCGAACACTGTGCCAATCCCGTCTTGTTGGAAATAATGAAAGTGAAGTCCTCCCGCGCTTTGTGAGAAACTCGAAAATTCAGCGACAGCGCAACCGCGACTTTGCTACCAGGTCTTGCTCTTGCGCTGGCTTGAAAAGCTACTATGAGGTTCGCCGAAGCCGCCGGTCCTTCTTGGGACTAACGATTACACGTCAAACAGAAAGCACAAGGAAACACTTTCCCGGTTGTGTTTTCTACCTTGCAGATTCTGTAGAGATATCCACAGTATCTTCTATCACCTATACCGGGCTCCGGTGGTTGCTCGCTCGTGAAGCAGCTCTGTCTCTACACAGCAATTCTCGAAAAGGAGCTTCTTGGATCACTCATGAACTTCGGGCATATCACATTGTTGAGAAAAGTCCTGTTTTTGACCTTTTCAGGCACTACTTCTTGCGTCGCAGTTGCTGCCATAGAGGGTTTGGAAATAAAGGGCGCGAATTAATGCGTGAACTACAACTCATCTACAGCTCGGGCTCTTCGTCGCCTTTAGAAATGACAAGTGGAGGGTGGAATGTTGTGCATCATTGCATACAGGTAAGCTGAAATTCGTATGATGCTGTATTCATGGCTTATACCCAGGAAAGACTTTTGCTAGCTTTCTAGTTTGTGCTTCGCAAGAAACCATTGACGACATCATGAACGCGTTAGGCTCGACTTTGCAGTATCTCTACGAGATCGGCGCTGATATTAACGCCTCAACCTTTGATCAACAGTAAGACGGACTCCTAAACACTCCACCATTTCTAGTTCGATGAGTAACACGGCACAGAACTATACTAGATGTGGCCCTATATGATGAAACACGTGTTTTTCTTCAAGTTTACCATACACTGAATGAATACCCCCAATTCGACCCAGCAATCAACCCAACACACCAGATATTCGATCAAGAGGAGGTAGAGTATGCTTGGAAAGGTTCCTTCTACGAACATATCGACATTGCTAAAGGTAAATAATATCGCCTCACTACTTAAAGCTTGCTCACTAACCACGCTTTCATGCATCAAGCGCTTGGATTCGGAGATCTCTTTCTAGTGGTGCTGCAACGAGATGAAGGCGCACTTCGAGACATGATTGAGAGCAACCGACTTGTCGAGTACCTTGCAGAAACCGATTCAGATAGGCGCAACGTGCTACACAAATGCAGTGATTGGGCACCCGGTCTAAGACTTCTGTTGAGCCACGAGGCCACACATGGGATTTTAAATGATCTAGACGGCGAGCAATTTGCACCAGTACACTACGCCCTCAAACAGAGCGGCGATATCTGCCACAGCATCGATAAATGGAGCTATTGCAAGGAATGCAATTGCTCCGAAACTCTGCAACTCATGCTTGAGGCGGATTGTTCCGTATGGATTCACGGCCACAAAAAGTGGCCACATGAAATACTGAAGGAATGCTCGCTAAAGGCAAGGACTCTATTTCTCACACACCTTAAGGACAGGCGAGAAAGGCTAAAGGATCTTGCCATGACACACCTTCCAAGGGAAACGTTGGAGAACCTCGAGGTGTGCAAAAGAGCGGTGTCAGACTTGATGGTTAGATCTATCCGGGACGCCCTTGATGAAAGAGGTATCGAGATGGGTACGGCCTTGGAATACCTCTGGCATCCCTCTGGAGGTTTCGACAATGCTGGCTTCTTTGCCACTATTGACTGCCCAAAAGTCGCTGACTTGGCATGGAATCTTGGATTCCAAAGCGATGCCGCTGACAGCTGGCTCACGGAGTGGCTATACAATTTGGGGACGTCTGATATCTTGAACAAATACGACGACTATCTCCTGATATATGCCGGATGGCTATATCAGAAAGGCGCTCAGCTCGACGACTTGGTCTCTGAGTCTCTCGGGGGCACCAATGCCCACGCCTTGGCTCAGATTTACGGCATTGCTCTACATGGAATAGGTTCCTTGGGAGGACGGCCATCTCCGTCGCTTCTACCCGAAGAGCTGCTGCCAGTCTTTTTGAAAATATGTCACAATACGACTGAAATGCAGGTTCCGTGTCCATGCTCAGTCGGGGAATTGTCGAGGCCTTTGGGTCGCTTATTGACTGCTGCTATCGATAGATGGTCTTACCCGTTCAAGGGCATTGAGGATGGACTGATAGTGGCATGTTCACTAATCAGCTTGCTTCAGGAGCACGGGGACGTCTTAGATTTGAGCCTTGTCTTTAAGTCTATCATTCATGTCTTAACCATGCGGCCCTTGGGTATCAGACACCTACGAGGCTGTCAAGTAGGGGATTGGAAAGACATGAGCGAGCCTGACCTTCGGGAAGAGTGGAATGAGATACTTGATGAGGACCGGTTCTTAATCGAGGAGCTTGAAGAACTGACAGGGGAGTTTAACGGAGAATTCGCTTGTAAGAATGTCCCTTTTGAAGAATTTCTTTGGGAATGCTGGCTTCCGAGAATGAAGCAAATTGAAGCGGACCGCAATAGGCCGCTGAGTAAGAGGCAGAAGGAGAGTCTCTGGGAGGCGGGGGTGATTTTGGACGAGGTTGAGGACAAAGATTAAATCAACTAGATCACAAATGGGTGTTAGCAGAGGTCCGTCAGGGTGGGACAACATCAACTAAGCGTGAGAAGGTCGGGTTTCTCACGCTCGTGTGCCAACTATCTGGGTACTTGCAATATTACCAATGCCTTAAACGCTTGCACGATTTATAGAGATGCATTGAAATAAGGTTATGGTTGGCCCCACCTCTAAACAGAGTTGCCGAGGCTCCGGAAGTTGCGGACCGCAGCAATATAAATGGAGCCACTCGCCTGCTATTCCATTTCAAAAACTGGTTTCTTGATTATAAGCTGACCTTTATAAGCAGATTCTGCCTAAATATTAAACATGAGCGACATCGAGTCAATCCCTGAGCGCTGGACTGTAGCTTGGTCTAGCAAAGATGCATCGGGATTTTCATCCCTCTTTTCACCGGATGCAAAGTACATCGACCACTCTTTCCAGTTTGAAACAACCCATCTTGAACAACATCACAGGATCTGGCACAGAGCCAATCCGGATTTCAGAGTCTGGCTCGATCCTTCAATGCCTGTTTGGTGGGCCAACGTCGATAAGGAGCAAGGAAACGCAAGTGTCTGCTTTCGGACTATTCAGACCGGCACCTTCACCGGAAACCTACCCTCACGCAATGCTTCTGGAAAGGCATGGCGCTTCCCAGCAATGGTTCAAATGACAATTGAGAACGGCCTGATTGTAGAGTTGAATGAGTTTTATAGGGAGCAATTTGACCAGGGGGTTGGTGTTGAGAATTATATGCGGATTGATGATAAACGGGAACTTATCAATATGGGGAAAGAAGACTAGAGACATCGATAAAGCAAGCTAAGGTACCCCTTGTGTTGGATGCTTCTAGGCCATCCATGCAATCTAGGCCTGAAAACATCCCAGAAGAATAGTCACGACGCCTACCATGATAAAAATGAAGAGTGCTAGAAGAGCCGTCAAGAAAGCGTTGCCATCCGTGCTTCTCTGCTGAAACCACCGCTGCAGCTTGTTTCGAAGTGGACGATGAACGACCAACTCATGCAGCTATGCTATCTTCTTTCCTTAGTAGACATGCTTAATGCCCTCTAGTGGTTCAATAAAAGTCTCACAACTTTCGTAGTCAAAACACTGAGGATCAAATTCGTTCTTAAAAACCAAGTCGCTCAGGGTATTCACAGATTCTCTATCCATTAAGGGAAATATAATTGCCTGCAAAGAATACAAGTCTCAAAGAGCAACTTAGGAGGTAGGGTGCCACTATTACCAATATAAGTTGATCGGACGGGCTGCTGAACCGCTCATAAAACTCACCGCGGCAGGCTCTGCCTCGTCGGGCACCACGCATTGTACCAAAATTATAATTTGGAGCCCAATGGGTTCTGACAGAACCCCGCCTTGATCACATTCGCAAATGCGTAGTTTGTGTTGAATTGGGACACAGCCTGGACCTGATACCCTCTTGAACAGATTGCCACCGTTTGCTGGTTCCCCTCTTCCATTTTCACGCTAGCGATGTATTTGTTGTCTCTTGAGCCTGAGCAAGCGATGAAGTTATAGGTGTCCTCAAACTACGACGATCTCTCACCCTTTGCGCGACGACTGAAAAGTTCCGTGAAAAGGATTATTCGTGACAGCTTGAAAATGTTGGACACGGCTCTCGCATCTCAAGATAGCTTGAAATTGCTGGAGATGATGTGTCAGGATACTGTGTTCTTTGTTGTTGTGGAAACTGGATACAAGCAGACTAGATAATAACTAATAAAAGTTAGTATTAAGCCGAGATGTTGCATCCGGGCTGTCAAATTCTAACCTTACTCCCTCAGACTCCCAAACCTTCCATCCGACAGATTGGCTCACTTCTGTGACTCCAACTAGGCCATTGTGTCAGCTGACTGTAAGAGACATTGAATTCAGGCCGGGTTAGCGCGCTGTTCCGTCTATACGAGGCGTATTAATTAATTAGTTAATCAGTAACTTCTCTTGCCAAAGGCAAAGAGGCGGGCCACAAGATCAAAGAACACAGCTTTTACTCCTCAATAGTACCTCAACAAACCCAATACTGCACCGCACCAAACCTAATAAAATCCTTCAACGCAAGGTGACTCTTGCGTCTAGAGAGGCCACTCCCCCCCCCCAAGAGAAGATAAAAGGCCTGCACACCCTAGCACAATTGGCACACAAGACATGCAACAGAACTTCATCTCCCTGTCGTTCAAGATCACAGAGCAACCTACCCTTCTTATCAACCTTCTATTCGAAACAATGACTAGATTTAGTCTTTCGTCGACCCGATGGGTGTTTCTCTATTCTCTCCTCATTATCGGACTAGGGGCTTATGTTTTGGCAAGACCCCTTTCTCCCAACGGAGGGTTATCCCCAGAGCCCGCAGCTCCTCTGAGACCTCGACCCACCCCTGGATGGAGACATCCGATGAGCAAGGAATGGGAGGAACCAGGTATAACCGGAGGGGAACATCCATTGAACAGGGAATGGGAGGAACCTGGTATAACCAGAGGGGAGAATGCACTGAACAGGGAATGGGGGGGACCCGGTACAACCGAACGTGAAGCGAATTCAAAGCCGGACTACACCATTTAGTAAGCCAACAAGTCTCGCCGCGCCATAAAGGGTTCTTTAGCTAAGCCTCTTCCACCACTAGATACATTATTGCTTCTCGGACGTGATGGGGTCGCTGTCGATCCCTACCAAAATTTAACTGAAAAGTGCCAGAATAGCGGCCAACAAAGCCTTGCCATCTGTGATTCTCGTCTCAAACCACCGCTCCAGCTTATTTCATGATGGGCGATGAACAACGCTCATGTAGCCTCTTTCCTCAATGGGTTTCCATAAAGATACCAAAGATCAGTGACTTGACGGGAGCCGATTGCCCCAGGCGATCAAGTGAACAGTTATCAAACGCTGGGCTACCGGCCGCAGACCGACTCCAATGAGCTGGGGAAAGGTTGGGGCGGTGCTGGGCGTGTGCTGCTGCCCTGGTTCAGGTCGCCGCCTGTATGACCACCCGACGGAGCGAACATGGGCGTCACGACCACCGCAACCGTGCCATCGCGACCAGAGCACGGCGCGGTAGAAAGCGGCGACCTCAACACACGGTGTGGCGACTCTACTGACGCCGTAGGACGCTGAACACAGGGCTATGGTGAGGCCAAGGCCGTACCTATGTGCAGCAGTGGCAGGGTCGGCAGGATCGCCGTCCACTACAGGGACGTTCACGCTGGATCCTTCGCAGTAGCTGGCGTCTGTTTCAGGGGGGATATAACCTTGGTTATGGCCCATCTCGGTGTAGGTTAATAGTTGCTTAGCATCATGGCCATTGTCCAGGAAGAGTAGCCGAACCCAAGATCTGGTATACGAGCTAGCGGCATCGACAGACGGTCTAGCCGGTTCAGTGAGACTAGGTACTCGTGGCTTACCCAAAAGGTCAGTAGACATAACGCTGACGAAGCAGGTCCGACACAGCTGGGTGAGCCAGGGGGCATCGAGCAAGGAGATGCCGGCCCAAGTCACGTTTTCGGCGAAGGACGAGGCGTCGAAGCGCCGATCTTCGCGCCTAGCCCGTGCCGCCGCGTACTTATCAAATGTTCCCACGCTCCTTAGGACGACATCGGGCAGGTCAGCAGTCATCACTGCGACGAGGCTTAAGGGCGAGGAGGGAGCGAAAGCCGGGAACGCGGAGGCGGCGGTAGCAACCCAGAAACCGTCAATTAAACGACGCCTAATGTACGGCATATACGCGGACGGCTCGACGCCTGCCCGCGCGCCGGCATTGCCACGAATAGCCTCCGTGGCCTCTACGATTTCCTTGGCCAGCGAGGGCGGTGGAGCTACAGTACGGTTGTCGCCCATGCCGAAACCGCGCTCAAGCCCGACAGCCCAGTCGGTCATCTCCAAGGTGGCAGATAATTCCGAATAGGGAATGTAAGCCACTGAAGTGAGCTCGAATAGCGCGCGGACGCCGGAATGATGTGGAGTGTCGGCAACGTGGTCAGGCCTGAATTCGCGTACGATGTTCGCTAGATAGCGAGGCCCGTAGGAGTCATATAAGCCGGCAAGTGCTCGTGCGCAGTGCGTGATGACGCTCGCGCGAGCAGCGCAGATCTGACCCCGACACCATTTCCAAGCATTACTGGCACACGCGCAATCCTGACCGCCATTGCTTTGCGGCTGTAGCGCGTCGTAGGTTGAGCAACCCAAGCACTCAGTCACACGGATGAGCGTGAGGGCAGCTGCCCACCGAGACCTGCCGACATCCGCAACGAGGTACGCGGTGACAAGCATAAAGTGGCCGGTAGAAAGGCAGTGGCGACAGTTTGCGCGTCCTGCACTATGGCATAAAGTGGCGCCGTAGAGAGAGAGCGCAGAACAAAGCGGATCCTCGATGAAATCGAGGAGGTAATCGATACACTCGCAGTCGGCGTGTAAAATGCGGTTTGGTGAGGTCGTATCATAACCCAGACTTTCTAGCATACGAGATATACGCGACCAGTCACGGACCACAAGCCCCGGCGGCAAACGGCTGGCGGCTGTAACAGCAAGACAGTTACCGGCCTCATGAGTATCATCACTCGTGCTGGTGAAAACGGTTTGGCTGTGTGATGGGCGATCGATGATCAAGTGACCGCAACGACAGTCGAGGGCTGTTAAGGGGGATGGCCGGCACATTGGAGGCGATACGCAAGACAGGAGTGTATAGCAGGTCTAAATGCCTGGCAAGGAATCGGAAAGAATTGAAGCCGGTTGCCCACCTATTATTAGATGCGCAGCGATATGAAAATAGATTGCAAGTGGAATTGTTATTCTTGCTCTTTCCCCCCGTTTCATCGAGGATCAACTGGACGTTATATACTTAGCTGTGATATTCCTTGACTAATAAAAGCAGGGCGTATATACTACCAAGAGAGTCTCTCTAGCCGGATTTCACATGCTGATTCCGATCCCGATGGAATAGGGGTAGGGAATCATCACACCCTTGGTGTCGATGTCGCCGAGATCCTCCGTCTTTCTCGTTGTAGCTCCTGTACGATGACTTAGCCCCTTGACAAAAGTGCTACGAAAAAGTGGAAACCTAAGTCGACACTAGGCACGGCGCAGCACGGCACGGCACGACGCGGCACAGATCATGCATGGACCCGCACTTGATCTTCTTTCCTGGAGGACACCGAAGTTATCGTAAGACCAGAGCTTGACTGTTCTGAAGCAAAGCAACGGCGGCCGCTATACCCCTCTGAAGCGTATCTAGCTCCGCTTGGCCTACCTATAAGAAAATTACACATACCCACCCTAGGATAGAGTCAAAAGATGTGTCAACCCGCGGTAGCGGCTCAACTTTGATTGTGAGTGAATAAAGCTGCTAACCGGTAATCTACAGAGCTTATCACTACAAGCCAGTTACAAACTCCATGATCAATACACTGTGGTTGGTGAGACTCCCTAGTTGTGACCGCTTTGGAGGGCTATGCCGATTGACGGCACAAGTGCATGGTTTGCCATCAATTATTCCCGAATGAGTGCCCTATCTGTTTGTCTGAGCTTGTGATCCAATTATTAATGATAATCATAGTGAATTAGCCCGCATAATCATTAAGAAACTGCCAGAGCCGACCCGAAACTTTGGCATGTGAAAGATCACTTGTTTCAATAAAATCAACAGCCTGCTCAACGCGCGGGCCAAAGACCTGATCGCTACGTCATGTAACCTCATTTTGAGCCAGGACATGTGTCCTTTGGCGATATCCCTGTGCCTCGTCGAGGCGTAGGTAGCTGGCAGACTCGGCTCCTAGTACTGCAGTTACACTAGTTTGGTCGACAGTTATGTTCTCTGCATTATTTTCTTTTATAACGGGATGGTTTACTACGTTGAATACTTCTTATGATATAAACTCCATTATCTGTTGAAACAAGTAGTACAACACGTACGCTGAGCCTGAAAGCTAGAAAGGCACTCAAGACCAAACGTGCTATGATCGATATGGCCACTCAGAGACTGATGACTATTGAATCAAGAGAAATAAAATTTCCTGTAAAGAATTGCCTTACTTATTTCATCAAACAGAGACTACCTTTATTCTGGATGATAAACGGTTCGCCAAGCTGGGAATACTTGCCGCAATGCAAGAAACAATGTCGGGGAGATAAAGGAGCACATAGGAGCCGGCTAGCATGTATATTCTTCGTTTGAGTGCCCAAGGCTTTAGATGCAAATTATGAAGGGGCTTATTTTGAGTCGAACTTGAGGAGATACGTCGCACCATTCTGTAATGGAGCTTACGCGTCTTGTTGAAGTGGCACAAAGAGGCGCCTGCATGCCAAGAGCCTTGCCTCAGCTGGCCGATTCAGCTACCTATAAAAAGGAGAAATCCCGCCGCGAAATTTTGACCGCCAGGCTCAGGTTGATACTCGAAGAGCGGCCGAAGCACGACCTTCAAGATCCCTTCAAACTCTAAGCATGCAACCTCAACTCCAAGACACGGACGATCATGGGTACCCCGTCTATCAGTATCCGTTTGAACTACAGGATGGGCAGATACGGCTCCTCAGGCTGATAAAGAGCTCGGCAGACGAAGGTCTCTTGAATTTCGAATTTCTTACGACTTTTCTTCCTCCACAGGATTCCAAAGGAGAATGCAAGCAGCGCTATCTTGCACTATCTTATGTATGGGGCGAGGAGACAAACAAAGAGCGCATTCGCATCCACGGCAAAGTCATGTACATCACTCGGAGTCTGTACTCGGCCCTGACGGCTTTGAGAGCCGAGCTAGAAAAGCTTCCTATCTGGACCGATGCAGCGTGTATCCAGCAGTGGCCAAAAGTCAACCAAGAGAAGGATCGCCAGCTGGAGCGCATGGAAGATGTGTATCGCTACGCGGCCCGAGTTGTCGTTTACCTCGAGGATCCGAATCCAAGAATCGACGTCGCGGTGGAGAATATCCAGCGCATTGGTCGGGAAACATATGACATTGGGGCCATGATCTTTCGAGGCGATGACTTGGCCATTTGGCCAAACTTTGAGGGCCGTGAAAACCGCCAGGCCAAGATTGCTATACGCGAGGCTCTAGAGCGTAGAATGGACGCAGTCAGAGGTGGTTTGTTTTCGGGCCCCTCATTTCCTACGAACGAAATCCTGGAGCTGTCCCATCTACCCTGGTTCTTCCGTGCTTGGATCATCCAAGAGATTGTCTTGGCGCGTGATGAGCCTGGCAGCGTGGTTTTTGCGTGTGGTCAGAAACATCGAGTCCTGTGGGAACACCTCTGGGGAGCCTACTTCTTCCTTGGAGCTTGGATGATGAGGGAGGGCCGCCGTATCGATAACGCGACAAGCTTACCCGCGAGGATGTACCACACCTTTGCCTTCATCAAGAGGGTAGGCATCAAGCGTAATGGTTTTGACCCTTCTACTTTTGATCCTAGGACTAGTCTCACGATAAGCATCCGTAAGAAATATCTGCAGCATAGCCTGGGCCTCAAAAGCCTCCTTGTCACACTGCATGTTGGAAACACTAGGCGTCCATTGGGATGCCGGAACAAGGTCGACAAGATCAAGGCTTTGAAGGGAATGGCTACTGATTCAGGGTTCTTGTCAGGCATTAATGGGCTGCAGAGCAGTTGGGAGGATTATTACATTGCTGTTACAGACCATCTGCTGCGCCAGGGACATGTTGATCTGCTCAGCCTTTGTCGCCATCGGCAGTCGAGTCTGCCCTCATGGGTGGTTGACTGGTCACGACAGCAATGGCCGCCGTGGCTGGGCCTCAAGAATGTCGAAAACAACGACAATGAACAACTATTCGACGCTGCCGCAGGCACAACCTTTGTATACCAGCCCAGCAACTCTCCGCGCATCTTGAATCTACGTGGATTCCATATCGACACTATCGACGACGTCAGTAGCCCTTGGCCCTACGACGACAACTGCGTCGATGTAGGTGACTCCCGATATCACGAAGGTCCACGCACGATTGACCAACCATACGAGGAATTGCACGACTTCAAGGCCTATAATTTCAATGCGCGCCGGGCTAGAATTATGTTTACTCAGCTCAGAGCGGTCCTGACCGCCAGCCCACGATACGACGAGGATCAAGCACGCGATGCAATCTGGCGGATTCCCGTAGCCGACAAAGAGATGAACAAGTTCTCCCAGATCACGAGGGCGACGGATGCGACTCAGCGGAGTATTGACGATTTGTCTGCTAGCATCATGAGTAGCTCACCCTCGCACCTATTTGATGCTATTGGGAAAACATCTTGTATAAACATGATGCTATCATTGTACGGTAGCCGCATTCTTTACTCGAAAACGGGGTACGTTGGGCTGTGCCACATCAACACGCGAGTCGGGGACAAGATCTTTGTTCCGAGCGGAGCGCATTGCCCTTACACGATTCGTCCTATCCATCACGCAGATGGGCAAACGACCTGGAAATTGCTTGGGGAGGCTTATGTCCATGGCTTCATGGACGGGGAGCTGCGGCTTGGCGAGAAGCTACATGAAGAGGTGACTTTGTCGTTCGAGTAATAAGTTCTGTGACCTTATTTTCCAGCCCTGTCAAGAAAGAGTTGCTACAGTCAGTGCAAAGTTACCTTGATTCAACAGCCCAACTCCCCCTCTTACTAGGTGATAACAATACACCAAATTCTACCGGCTCATGAGATAGGACCCCCCCTATTTCACGCGCTCTTCTAAAGTCAGCGCATCGCGTTCAACCACGGTATTTGGATCCTTCCGCATATACACTAGCGCAAAGAAAAAGAGGCCAGTGGCCTGTAGTATCAGACAGACTCCGAGACAGACAATTATCCAAACCAGAGCTACTGGGAGGCGTGCAACTTGCACATCCCTGCGACTGCTCTCCCTTTCATTCTGTAGAGGTTCAAATACGCCAGCAATATACGCCAAAGCCATCTCACTAACTGACACCGCCATTGTAGAGATCACTGCAGAAATGTGACTCGATGTAACCGCGGCCAGACGAAGGCCTTCATACAGTTGGTTCCGGGAAAATTCGAGTGCGAGAGGGTCGGCAACAACGTAGGAAGGAGCGTCGTCAGCAACGTCCATCACGACTTCGCTCGAAATGATAGTCCCATTCCTAACAGAGTAGCTGACGTTGTAAACGGTGATGCTGCAATCGAGTAGGATCGAGATGGCGTTCCCTCCCATGTTGACAACCTCAGAGTCGTCTGATATCTTGGTGTCGGTTTTGTCTACAACGCCCCAGATCCAGTAGTTGAACGGGTTGGGTGTATTGCCATCTCCCAAAAGCACATTGGCGGTGTAGGATTGGGCCATGGAAAGAGACGTACTGTTGGTGCTATTCTCAGGTCGGCATGAGTGTGTGACCACATTGTCGTTAGGAGAGCTAATGCGAAGCCTGCATTCGGCCCCTTTGGGTCTGCACTTTGCCCTGACGCCAAGGGTTCTGGCTGAGTAGTCAAGAGCTCTGCTGAGGTCTTTGGGGGCTAGCAGTGCGATTCTATTCTGTGCAACCGTTAGAAACCCGAGCTCTTTAGCAGGCTCTAGGAGAACTAACTTGACTCTCGTAAAGCACTTGATTTACATCCGACGCGTTGTTCACTGTCCGAATGCCCTCGGTCGAATTGGTGAGGACGAATCCGCCACTGGCAGGCGTCAAGCCGCAAGAGTAGGACGTGCCACCTATGCTGGAGTCCGTATCAAGGCACGCGGAGGGCAAGAACCTCCCGAAGTGCTGTTGAGGAACTTGTAGGGGCGTGATGATCTCGTGCGTTTCCATAGAGGTGAGCGCGGCTAGAAGTGTGACCAGTCCTGCAAATAGAACATGCAGAAGCGCCGTCACGGATAAAACAGTCGTGGTGAGAACGAGATACTCGTTGAGTTCCCGCCTCGGCTTTCCAGGAAAGTATCGCAACCACTTGTGCCTTCTTGTGGTCGCCTCTGTCGGTCTCAATGCATAGCCAAGTGCAGTTAGCGCAGACATGGGACTGGCAAAGAAGAGGTGTGAGGTAATGGTCCCCTTTGCATCTTGAACCGTCGATTGGTGGACGCGATGGGGCCGCTGTTCTCGGCTACTGGCCATCGTGGTACTGTTCAAGTCGTAGCCAGAACGAGACACCGTGGCGCGATAGCCGACCCAGTATGCGCAGAGCTTCATGTTATGACCAATGTTCCATGGAGCGACGAGGGCAGCGACTTGAAGCGGCACCAGGAGACGCGTCGCTTCGAACAGGACCAGAATGTACCCATTGTCGTTTCCGTCTATAATATTTGACCCAAGGAGAGCGATGAATGTGACAAGAGTAGCCACTAGTGGTATAATAGAGAAGAGCCACCACTTGATAATGTCGACGCGGGCTTGTTTGATTGCGCCGCTGGAGCTGTCGTTGCTATCCGTGGTTCGTTCAGTAACTGAGTCACGAGGAAGGTATGTTCGCCAGTTATTATTAGGCCTCTGATCGGTTGGTGTCCCGGTAAAAGGCACAGGCTCCACGCCTATGTGGTCATTGTGCGCCATATTTGAAGTTGTCGTCGATGGGAGCCGTTGGCTTACAAGTGCCAGAGACGAGTTGAACTCCTCGCCAATTCTGTTGGAGAAGCGTTCAGCCCGGCTTTATTGTCCTTACTAGATTAATCACTGTGCCAAGATCGCTTGGGATTGTTTTTCAATAGTCAAAGCCACCTTTGATCTTATTGACCGAGTATCGCCAAGCACGTCTCAGCTTGACTCTTCTGAGGCCTCGGGATGGCACTCACAAATGACCTGTGCCTTTTTATTGTCTTGGCAAACCAATAGGGGCTGTCCACCACCCAATCCGACCCTGGAAGAAAATAGCCGACCTCGAGGAGCTGAAATGACAGAAACATGTGATCAGCTGATGATATCAGCCGTGGGTGAGTCCTGAGAAGGCGTTGTCTGCATGACCAGCACGGTCCTGTTTAAACTGTTTATTTGGCTGTGCGGCGTTTTTATGCTAAGATTAATAGCTGCCAGATTCCGACCCCCGAAGCTGCATTACTCACTTGATCTAGGTAGCTTGTGTACAGGTCCATTGGCTTCACTCAACTTGATAATTATGGTGGCCCAGAAAGCTCAAACCCCATATCGTAGTTGAAAAAGAAGTCACCAGCCAGATCCGAAAAGAGATTATCCACACCAGGCATCTGTCCAGCCGCGTCCATGCTCGGATCCATATCGATGTTCGCTGCATCTCCCATTTCTCCCAAAGCGGTCGGTTTGAGTGTCAGCGCCATCCTCTCCAACCCGCTAATCATCAGATTGGCCAGGTGCCATTTCCCCGCCGGCTGTGACTGAAATTGTTGTACGAGTCCCGTAATCAGATCGTAAACCTTTTCTCGTTCGATGAGGTCGTCGTATTTGGTCGCGACTTTGGTTAAAAACATGGACGCAAATGCTGTCATAGAGTGGACGTATGATGGCATGCCGACGATGCCCAATGCAACATCTGGGTCATGTATGAACTTGTCAATAATTGTTGTTGCCGTAGAGATGGCTTTTAGAGCACAATCTAGAAAGTAGTGCGGAATGGGATCGTCCTTAGATAACCCGCGAAAGACGTGAGAGTATAGGTAGAGCTGAGCAAAGTTGTAGTGGAGGATGATGCCTTTTCGGGGGAATCCTCCGATGCCCGGCCATTGTGCTTGGTTTCGATGTCAGCTGTGGGTTTTTGGAACCTATGAAAAAGGGCCAGGGTTACCTTGTACTTGGTTGGTCCAGAACTCAAACCATTGGTCGAGTTGTCTTCGAAAGTGGGAGATGTGGTTAAGATGCATTCGCGGAATCGGCTTGCCCTTGTTGATGCTGAACAATTCTCTAATGCTCCTCAGAATACTCGCCGATGCCACTTGGCTCAGAAGTCGCCGATCTTCTTCATTTGCGACTGAAGAATGGAGAAAATTTGTTACACTCTGCATCGAGGCATCTTCTTGCACGATTGATGGCCGGCCATACAAGGTTGCTAATTGTTGGTCACAGACATATAGGATGTACCATATCCTCGCACAGTCCGCATCCTCGGTGCTCGACTCCTCAATAGCTCGATTGTAGCTATTGTGCAGGTCGAACTCGGCTGCTCGCCGGATCGCATGGCCCGAAAGCATCCAGGACAGGTCGCTTAGCCAGTAAGACCCGATGCAGAGGGCCCGCAGATAATCGCGATCAAGACGCCTCTCAAATATCGATGTCTCAACGAGTCTTCGAAATTCGGAACTGCAGATAGGATACAACGAATCAGCTGTTGAGTCATGCAAGGCGGCGACAGTAAGAATCGCCATGAGCAGGAATTGACTCTTCTGCCGAAGCTCCTGTAATGAATCGTAGGGGCAGCCAATGGCATAGATGTAGGGATTTAATCGTTTCCGGAAGAAGTTAAATAGTCTTTCTGCATCGGCAAGGGATATTGAGCGTCTTGTGATGAAATCATCGATGCCTTGATTCTGCTGTAAGTCGACATCATCGGGCGACCGGAGGGCGCGGAGTTTTGTGAGTGCGTATAGAGAGTGGATGGGAACGTAGGGGAGGCCTTCATCTTCAGGCATCATTTTGGGGGAGTTATCGCGTGATGGAACATGATGTCCTTTGTTTGATTGGCCAGGCGAGTCTTCTTTAGTCCCTTCAGCTGCTGAGGCGGATGAGCGTAGTGGTAGTAGCTCCAGGTCAAGCTTGCCGGCGACTTGCTTGAGGAAACCGTGCATTTGTTCAAGATCTTGTACCACATCCTGGGAAAACCTAGTTGAGATGTAAGCAGGGGCCAACGAACTCTAATGATGCACAGGACGTACTGTGACTTCTCATCTAAGATGGTCTGAAGACTCTTGCCCAGAACGCAGCTCAGGTTCTTCTCTGCGCAGCGCCGACAAGGCGGTCCACTCTCATCTATCAGACATTTGATCTCAGAAGTGTCAACTCAATTGACCCACCCAGGATCCGCGGTCGATTGAACCCACCTTGTGTCTCCGGCAAGCCGTGCATGCCTTGACCTTTCTCGAGATCTGCGGAGGGTACGGCTGCTCAGCACTGGGGAGAGCCTCTGCCTCGGACCAGGTTCGCTTAGACATGGCAACTTAATTGGCCTTTGGAGAGGTAAGCTGCCGACGCGTTCCGGCCTGTGGAGGATGTTTAGATATTGCGGTCGCCTGGTTGGCGGAGGAGAAGTCTGATTGCGGTAGTCCGGGTAATTCGTAAGCGGGGTTTTTCCGCGGCGAGCTCCGATCGCGTCAACCGCTAGCTTCCGGGGTTTCGCGATGGTCCACCGCACAAACAACCCGCCAGCGGCATCGATGCCCGGAGGACTCTCCGACTTCCAACTCACGCGAAGCGGGGCTCTTAACCCGAGACGACAACGGTACCGGAGAGTATCGGTCCTCCGGGACATATCCACATTTTCCGAAAGGAGACCGGAAGCCGTTCCTGATCCGACCGCTTCACCTTCACTGCAACTTTAACCCCCCACGAGAGAAAGTTCAAGTAGATGCCGGCCACTCATAGCAAAGCTCCCCGTCAATTCACTGCAACTTTAACCTCGCACGAGAGTAAGATTTCACCTGCATGTCGACCAAAAGTTTGAACCCGCATTAATGCTAAGCCGGCCCCGCAACTTTCCTCTGCTGGTGGATTTCTGTTTTAAATACTACATCACATTATTAGGACATTTTTTCGCAACTTGCAAGGTCTGAATGTATTTTAAACTAAATTTCTTCCAAATTCTAACTAGAATTTCCTTGCAAGTCCTTGGGCTTGTCTGGGTCGTATCCTACAAGGCAATTAACCGTCTCATTGCCCTCTCCACGATCATTAATCTCATTGCCCAAAGGACCACGCCAGCGCCCCGTCAGCTTGATATATCCATCAAGGGCATTGTTCAGCGTGTGTCCAATATCGAGAGCTTCAGCCGCGCGTGTATGCGAGTAGTACGTCAACAAGCTCTGCGCCGCCTTGCGCTCACCCTGTTTGATCATGGTCACAGCCGTCTTCTCCACCCAGCTGTGCACCTGGAAGCGAGAGGCAGCCTCAAAGTCCTTGAGCACGTCCGTAACGATTGGGTGGTACCGGTTGGGGTCGGAGCACATGTAGTACAGGACACGCTTGAAGATACGTCCGGCAAACTCGGAGGCTTCTTGGAGTTGGTAGTCCGGGTTGAGGAAGCTGCTCGAGGCACCGGTTGTCAAGTAGCGGTGCTCGCCGTACTCGGGAGGAATGGACTGAACACCGAGCCACCAGGGAACAAAGGGAGCAGAGACAGAGCCGGTAGGGGCATTCCAGATCCTGAGCATGTCCCGATCGATGCCGGCTCGCAGGCTAACGACTTGGCCATAGCCAGCTTCGTCATCGGCAATTCGGACATCGCGTACCCTCTCCATCATCTTCTCCTCGGTCAAGGGGACCATCTCGAGGGTTGCGTTCTCCAGAGCTGCTTGCGACATGAACTTGTATCCTCCATCGCGAGCCTTGTATCGAGGATCCTGGGGTCCGTATGCGTTGAAGATGTTAAATGGCTTGCCAGAGCTTTCGTTCCACCATCCTTGCTCCACAGCAAATGAGACAATGTTGTCAGAACCCATGTAGTCGGGGTTGTTCTTGAAATCAACGGGGAAGTCCTCGATGTATCCCGGGTAAAGGACCTTGACTTCGTTAGCGCCCAGGCGTTGCGCCGCCCAGAGCTTCTTTCCGCCAGCCATCTCCCAAACAACCCAGCCCTCATCCTTATCGGCGATGAGGTGAGTGTTGCCGCCATAAGTAGCCTCGCTGTACTTGTTCACCAGTGCGCCGATAATTTCAACACCTTCACGGGCAGTGCTTGCTCTCTCCATCACAATGCGGGCCAGGTCGCTGTACTGAACACCATGCTGGGGATTCGGCGTCATCTCGAGGAGCTCATCACGGTTATCAGCCCACACATCACGAACTGTCACGCCCTTTTCGTTTAGGCCACCATTGGTAAGCGGCGCTGGGAATCCCTCAAAGTCCGAGTATTCCATGCTCAGGTATCGGAAGGTGTGGTTCACTTGAGGAATCTGAATGAGCTCTCCAGGGTACACGGCATCCTCGGTCACACCAACAGTGATGTTCGCATTGGCAGGGTGATCGCGGGCAGGAAAAAGTTGAAGCCAATGGCTAGAAACCTCTTCTCCAGTGCCTCCGACAATGACACTCCCGTCCTCGGTGAGGTTCTTGCCGACGTAGAAAGCATAGCTGGCCGATGCCGGACATGCCAGCGAAAGAGTAGCCGCGAGCACAATACGGCTGAGCATGGCTTCGTAACCCGATGTCTTCAAAAGAAGACAAAAACTTGAAAATCCGGTTACTGAACCTTGATAAAAAGAGCGCGGAGGAATTGGAGTCTAGCATGTTTATAGCTTCAGTTATTGCACGTGATGTCGCTCAATTACTCTGTAGGGTAGTTTGAAGCCGAAATTACCAGCAACCTCACTCCACCAGCGGAGACAAATACGACAGGGTTATCCCAAGCTCAGCCTAGCCGTTGGAAAGGTTGGTCTGATAGTGGGTTCAGTCAGGCTTGGCGAATCCTTCCACCATTCAAAATGCCTCGCGGCTAAGCTTGACATACAGTGACAGAACCTTAATCCACACTCATCATGGCGTCCTTTGACTCTGTCCCGAACGAGATCGTCGCTGTCATTACTTCTTACTGCGACTTCGATGCCTTGGCCCAGCTTGCCCTCACTTGTAGGCGTATCAACGCCATCGTCGAGCCATGCTTATGGAGCGACATTGAACTTCACGAGCTCGGATTCCACGAGTCTTCCGCTGAGATCAAAGTCCCACCGCCTTTTCGGCTTCCCTCACAACGAGGCTACCACTATGGCGGTAGACGGAATTGGCCGCAGAACACGCATGACAAAGCAGAGAGGCTATTTATGATGTTGCAAACTCTACACACCCGTGACGAAAATCAGTTAAAGAAACTTGCGAGTCGAGTGAAGAATCTATGCACTGTCGTCAGGCCTAATTGGCTGCCAGATGGGTTTGTGGTTAACGATGTCATTTCGCCCTATCATTTGTTGCCCTATTTTACCAACCTCGAGACTCTCGAGTTTCATGGCGATTGGGACGATGGCATAGACGGGCAGGAAATAAAAATGCCCGACATAGAGGCCCCTCCTCTGGCAAAGCTGCGATTTGCAAAGCTCTTTGCATACATACCTCGACCTGTTGCGGCCTACATCCTCCGCTCTGGCGCTACCCTTGAGCGTCTGGAACTCGGCATGCTGGATCGGCCTATATCCACCGATCTCGCTTATGAGCCCGAGTGCTTGCCTCTGCCCGAGGAGAACCTTGGTGACGAGCAGAACCCGGACTGGGGGAGTCTTAGTGGCGATTCTGTCATTCCACGACCTTTGGGCGGCTTCCTCCCCAATGACTCACTATCATTGCCCAAGCTAAAGCATTTATACCTGTGCCAGACCTCTGACTGTGGTAATGTGAGTGTTAGAGAATACACTTGGTCCACACGCGCGGAACGAGCATCTCTAGATTCGTGGCGAGAACTACTCTTGGCCTCGAGCCACATACTAGAGACACTGGTCCTAGAGCAGAGATTGGGAGCAGAGCAGGGCGAAATGGATGGGTGGTCGGAGATGGAATACCTCCTAAACTATACGGATGGTGAAGAAAATAAAACGCTCGTGGCCATGCTAGAAAGCATTCTCTTTGAGCAAGGCGCGTTTCCAGAGTTGAAGCAAGTATTCCTCTACGGAATAGCGGCGAGCTTTGGGTCTGAGGGTGACCCATCAGAATCCGCCCCGGGTACAAGGTTCATGCGTCGCCTGAAGGAACACAACATTAGATGCGAGGCTAGGAGGGGGCAGTGGTGCACTTTTGACAGCACGTATGGATCAGCTTACTGGGCGGATTGGATGGGCTATTGTAATCTTGACAATTGGGATGAGGAAGAGAATGATGACGACGGACCAAGGTGGGATACCGTTTTGGCTAGCGTATGAGTAGATACTTTAAGGTGTTTTCAAGAACGGTGCGCTTCCATATTGAAGATACCTTCAGGGGCTCTCAAGGATTTGGTTACAACAAAGAATTTCCCTCTTTCATCTATCTATTATGCCTATTATCCAGCTTCTACAACAGCAAAGGACACAGTATCTTCACGAGTATCTCAACACATCATAGTCATCTAACCAATGCTAACACAGTTGCCTAATTTTTGACTTTTAAGCTGCGCAGCAGCAAAAAAGAGTCACGCCTAGCTGCACAGTGAAGGATATTCGGCCTCTGAGTAGGCAAGTATAAGACTGCTCTACTGGCCCGTCAGAGACCATTCCTTCCCACCCTTGCATGCTAACAAGGATCACCAAATATTCTTCTTGACGACTCGGTTTCATTGAGCCTGTCTGTTTCGCATATCAAAGATGACTCTGTTTAGGCTGTTGGATGTATATCTCCATCGCCTACTAAGATGCGTCCTCTTTTTGTTTTATAGCCTTAGACGTGTTTTGGGCTTTCGCAACCATGACACCAACCAGCCCAAGAACCCAAGGGGAGATTTGAGTCCTCTTCCTCTAGAGATCGTCGACACCATTGCAACTTTTCTTCCGGATTCATCACTCTTCTGCTTTGCCCTGACTTCAAACATCCACTACAGCCTTCTCCGACGCCGAATTCCTTCCATCAGGCAGATTGAACGTGTTGACCGGGGAATCCTTCTGCAGCTGCTGGAGCGAGATGACCCAAGTCTTATATTCTGCCATCTCTGCGTTCAGCTCCACCGGTGGAGTTACTGGAACCGCCGGCTTGTCAGGGCTGGGTCTTGGTACTACTTTCATAAGGCCTTGCCCTGCAATCTCGACTATCCCTGGAGGAAACCAATATGGCGGAGGCCGAGAGAAGAGTTCTGGATACCCCACGCTCGCACTCAACTGGTCCTCCATCAGCACAAGTACGGACCTGCTCATGGACTTCCCCTCAAGGTCCTTGAATGGACGACTCCGGCTCAGGCCATGCGTAATGGACGCAGATTCCAATGGTCATGCAAAGCTCGCATCATCGACGACGAGCTAGTTCTCAGAAAAACACTCAAGGTCTGGCACTATCGGGGAGAGAACAGTAATAATGCGAGTATTCTCGAAAACTCTTACTTTATAATCTGCGACCACATCTCTACTGAAGATGAAACGAGCGTTGGCGGTTACTGCATCCCGCAGCTAAAGCATGGTCCCAACGGACCGGTCCCGTGCGAGAACTCTCCAGGCTCGTGCCCTGTGTGCCAGACAGATTACTCCATAACCATTACTTGGCAAGATGGGTGGAGTTCAGGATGGTTTATCACAATTGTCATTTACGAATGCGTTAGGAATCAGCGAGATATCTTTAATAGCATCTGGAAGCATCTGTCTATCTCTAACAGGCCTTACCGGGAAATTGTCCCTGCGGGCGCTCTGAGGAATGCATGGAACCGGGAAGATGGAGTTGCTGCTGACGCTGGCGGAGAATTTGCTGCCAAAGCTTAAGGGGGGCGTAATGCGATATGGTTAGATTTACTGCGTGCGGAATGGGAGGCTTCGCGGGATCGCGCCGTACATGGTACAGTCTAACCTGGGGAAAGAGACTTGAAATAATTTGTTAATTTAAAGATTTGCGAACGTTAAAACATTGCTTGGGAACTTGGTGCTTTAAGGTAGAAGGAATTCACATACACTAGCAACGAATTGGCGGATAACCCCAAAGCCTTCGGAGCTATAACTATGATCGTTCGTTTTAATCATGATGGTTTTGAAAGTAGTCGCAAGTTGCATTAGTCCTTACCACTCTGCATATTCGTAATAGCACCAACCCGCGTTGAGACTGTTCGATCTTGACCTTTATCAACTACCCCCCCTACCACAATGTCTCCCGTAACTGCTACCCTTGACTGCAATCCACAGACACACCGCCAGACGACCAATATAATTGCAAAACTCAGCTCGATTTTCCATCAGTTAAGGTGAGATGGCCGAGCGGTCTAAGGCGCTGTGTTCAGGTTCCACAAGAACTAGCAACGATTCGCAGTCTCGCAAGAGGCGTGGGTTCGAATCCCACTCTCATCAAGCATTCTTTTTGCATTCCTCGATGAATTGGACTCACGCTGTTGATTTCTTTTTGTTGTGGTTGTGTGAGGCCATGTTGCAACGCCTGGGTTTGGCAGGTGCGATGGGCTGCACCGGCCACGAATAGTGGAGACCGACCGACGGGACGTCTGTTTTGGAATTTAGACAGTAAGCTACAAGGGAAAATGGATACTAATAGCCGAGACTAATTTGAATTTACATATATATGCGTATATCTGTTTTAGTTGGTAATGGTAGAGGAGAGAAAATAAGCAAAGGAAGGCAAAAGGAGGGAGAAGGAAGTGAAGGGGAAGCAGAGGCTAGACTAGAGAGGCTGCCGGTAGGGATCAAATGGTAAAGCGAAAGCAAGATCGGCCTTCATCAGGTCCCTGCAACCATGCAAGCCAGTAGAAAGAATTTTATCTCTAGCACGAGTTGTCCCTCCTGACGATGACGTTGTATCTATCAGTGTCGAACTGCTGGCCGTTGACCGTATCGGTCCAGACCCCAATGGGGCAGAGACGGCAGTTGGCCAAGCTGGTGTTCTGACACTTGCTCATAATGTTTCCAACGTAGTCGGCAAGGTACGAGCATCGTGGCTCAATGTACCAGTCGTTGTCATTGCACAGCCAGACCGAGTCTGTCCAAGAGCAAGAGATGCGGACGCAGCTGCGTGCATTGACGCCGCAAACACCGGAAAGTCCCTTGAGGTACTTGTGTTGGTTCTAGAAGAAATTTCAGCCTACGAAAAAGATGGATGAGAAACGCTGTCTACATACCATAACGCCGGGGACGTATGCCTTGCCTTCGTTGCCGTTGCCCTGAATGTTGCAAATGATTTCACTCTGGTAAGAGAGGGATGTTAGAAAAATAGTGGGAATTAAACGTCGGAATGCCTCAAACTGACCATGTTTCGCTCATCAAGTGAGGCATTACCATCCTCGGTTTCCTGCTGCCAGTGGAAGTCTGGGTTGATCTCTAGCGCCTGGCTGATGACGCTCTTTTCTTAAATATTAGCACATGTTTTATCAGATAGATTGGCTTTAGAAATGCTTACCTCAATAGTCCCCTTTAGGGTTACTGGCTCGGAGCCATTTTTGACAACACCAGTCCATTTCATACTTCTGTATCAGTTCTCAGCGTAAGAAAATGCATTAAGAGATCCGTTTTTCCCCTAACCCCTGAGGTAGTTACCTTCATAATCCTAGAGCTCTTAGCTTGGACCTTCCTTCCCGTCCATCAACCATGTAGACGATTTCTCAGCTTATCAGCCCCCTAGACACACTTAACCCTCCTTACCTCGCGTCATGTTCAAGAAAACTGGGGGCTCATGTTCTGGTAGAAAAGCCCTAGAATGGAAGTGTTCGCTAATGGATGCAACCCTTTCATAGGTCACCGTTTTAAGGAATCAGTGACAATAAAATTCGCATATATCTGAGGGTATAGGAAGAGGGAGAGAGAAGGGAATCAACAAGCTATAACCGCAGAGCGTCTTTCAAAACCTCGACCGCCCATTTATACGCTTCTTCACGTTTCTGCCAGTGGAATGTCCCTTCCACCACCCCTGTATCAAAGGAATGCGGCACCCCCTTCATCATATTCAAGGAGACTTTCTTCCCACCATCCTCCAACTTTCTGGCTAGGGCTAAGCCCTCTGGCTCCAGGATATCTCCATCGCAAGTCAAAATGCCCACCGTATCCGGGAACTTGGACGGATCGGCTAGGCCCGGGGAGATTAAGGGGTTTGTTCTCGTTGACTTGTCGAACGCGTATGAGTCGTTGAAAATGTGGCCAATGGAAGGCGGCGGTGCATTGATGGGGTTCGGTACTGTTTTTGCTTCGGGAGCAATTGACATGTCGGTGAAAGGGTACAGAACAACTGCTGCAGAAATGGGAACGCTCTCTGGTGGCGGTTCGATGGCCAATGCCAAAGCGATCGTGGCTCCAGCGCTGAAACCGGAGACTGCCAAACGAGTCTTGTCGAATTGATCAGTTTGCGCAACTGCCCAGCGTGTCACGTCATGGGCATCTTCTAGAGGGCCGGGAAAGGGCGTTTCAGGCGATTTGCGATAATCAGCGTCAAGGACATAGATACCCGCATGTTGCGCAATATGAGCACAAAAGACGTTGTTCATCCGGTGTAGTGGCAGAATGAAGCCGCTGCCATGCCAATTGATCAAGATTCCCTTTGGCGAGTCTGTCGAAGGAGGAGAGTACAAGTCGGCGGTGATGAATCGGCCTGGGTCGCGGGAAGGGATGCGAAGTGTCTCAACACGAGCGCCCATCTTTTGAGTGAGCAGCCTATCACGGCGCAGTCTCACGAAACTCTCCACCTTGACAACTAGACGAATACATGTTACGAGGACTTTTAATCGCAGGTATGCAAGATACCCGATCTGTGTGGGTTGCGCCATTGGTTGTGCTTTTGTTCTACGGATAATCTGTTAGCTTTGTGGGAAATCGAGTCATATGTCTTGATATAGGTACCGGATTCGAAGTCTATTGACGATAGTATTTCTGTGCAGCTAGTGGATGAGATTGGCGAAAAGGTGGCTGGTTCACGCGTCTTGTATTCCGGATACTTTGTGTGCATCGGAGTTCCGTACGCCGTCGGATTTTGCTGAAAGTCTCCGAGTGGGCGAATGGTAATCGCCCTACAAAAGTTCCTGCTATTCTAGTTCTCACCACGTCGACAATTTCCCTCGGGCGGGCGTTTAAAGTGCAGCACAGGGCTACTATACCTTCACCTAACGTCTTCCGACCCATTATTCACCATCCTCTTCCTCTCTCCAAATTCGATATCAATTGGACCGAAGCTTGATAAGGTGTCTGAGAACACTGGGAGTATCTTTTTACTCTCCCTCAGTCAGGATGCCGACATAACCCTGGATTTTAGGATGCCTTGTGCCCATGAAACTTCGCCAGTCATATCAAGCTCGACGACATGGACAAACTGAACGACGACATAGAATAGTAGACCATTCCACGTGATAGGCTACGAGGGCCATCACCAACCAATGATGCAACATCTTCATGCAGGCTGACCCAGCCTTTATCTCGTGGCCCCTCACCTCGGCAATTGGGGCTAACATCTATCTCAACCATGGAGGCCGTTGGCTTAGTGATAGGAGTCGTCGGCTTAGCTGGGACATTTAAAGACTGCATTGACCTCTTTTCATATTTCTTGTTTTATCGCTCTCTCGGCCGCGATTACGAGATCCTGCAGGCCAAGCTCGATATCGAAAAGACGTTGCTGTTGCAATGGGCTCATCGCGTTCGGCTCTGTCAACCAAACTATGACACCCGACTTGAAGATTGCAGTACGCAAAAAGCTGTCTCAACGGTTTTGGCCAGTATCTCTCGATTGCTGGGTGAAAGCTCCACGCTCCAAGGACGATACGGGTTGAAGTCGACTGAGTTGGAGGCTAGCTCATCTAGCCAAGTAACGGAAACAGTGAGCAAGGGATACATGGAGAGGTTCATGAATGACTTCAAGGCCCTGCAAGTTCGAATGGAAGACAGAAAATCTGGACTCGCAAAGACGACGAAGCTTCGCTGGATCATCAACGACAAGGACAAATTCGAAAAGCTGGTCCAAGATCTCTCTCATTTCGTCTCCAAACTCAATGACCTCGTTCCAGGTGCAGACCCGGTGTGGGAACAAACAACAGCAAAGGCCATGTTAGAAGAGACCTTGTCTGAACTCAAAGACCTCAAAACCGCTGGCATTATCCGTTCGGCAGCTATCGATGCACCTAAGCTCATTGCTTCGCCTGCTTTAGCTCGGTTCGAGGAAGTCCTTCTGCCCAAGATTCTGCAGCGGGTTTGGTTCCGGACAATGGATGACCGACTTGAAGCTGTCGCACCTGCACATTGCAACACATTTTCATGGGCCCTGAAGGGCGCTTCGGACCTGTCGCGGTGGCTGAAATCAGGGTCCGGGATATTCTGGCTCTCTGGAAAGGCTGGCAGCGGTAAATCTACCTTAATGAAGTATCTCTGCAATCATAAGGATACAATATCACAGCTCTCGAAATGGGCGGACGACTCTCCCCTCGTCCTAGGATCATTCTTCATCTGGAACCTCGGTGCTGCTGAACAAAAGTCACAAACGGGACTTTCGAGAGCGATCCTATATCAACTACTCGCCAATAATTTGTCGTTGATTCCGACGCTTTTACCTCGAATGTGGAAAGATGCATGCAATTATGAAGCACATCTGGATGCCCTCGTAGGGCTGCAACCACCTTCACCCGAAGAACTGGGGACAGCTTTCCAAAAGATCCCCGAGGTGCAGTTTCGGCAGCATTTTTGCTTCCTCATAGACGGTCTGGACGAATATGAGGGAAATCTGTTAGACGGCATTGCCTTTATCCAGAGCCTATGCCGGAATTCGACCATCAAGGTCCTATTATCTAGCAGACCTATACCTCTATGTGTAGACGCGTTCTCGTCTCTAGCAATGCTCAGGCTTCAAGATGCTACGCGACCCGACATCGAGAGCTACATTCACGATACCCTCGGCTCACATAAATATTTAATCACACTCAGAAACTCAAACCCCGCTGGAGCAGAGATGATTCTCCAACAAATTGCCGACAAGTCCGCTGGTGTCTTTCTCTGGGTCATACTGGCATGCCGAAGCATTATTTGCGGATTCGCTGCCTACGATACCGTTTCGGAGCTCATCAAACGGGTAGATGAGCTGCCGCCTGAGCTTGAGGGCATGTTTCGACACATGTTGAGAATGGTCGAACCTTTTTACTATGAGCACACAGCGAAGATGCTCAAGATAGCCTACCAAAGACAAGTCGTCAATAGGTCGTTGCGGCACCCTCAGCGCGGCGGATTGCCGGAAATACACGCCTTTGCGTGGGACTTTCTTGACCGAGCTAAGATGGATTTTGAGAACGCACCTCCATTCGAACCCCTGACGTTGGATCAAGAGTCAGCTGTCTATGGCCGCGTGGAAGCACGGCTTCGTAGTCGCTGCGGCGGCTTGTTGGAATTACAGAGCACATCAAGACCAGTTGAGGGAAAGAAAACAACGGACTATACAATCGAGTTCATGCATCGCACCGTCTTTGAGTTTTTGGAGAGTCTAGGGACTTGGAGTCTCGAACATCTTCGCATCTCTGACGAGCGGTTTTGTGCACATGCGGCCCTTTCATTCCTATCAATGCATACCTGGTATTTAAAGCAGAATCCGAATTGGCTTGATTATATGGGGGATGCTCTTCTCTGTACTAGGGCTGCCGATAGGGACAACCCAGCCCTCAGCCCCCTATTGCTGGACCGCATGATGTCTATCATGGTTGAAGGGGAGTCGAGTGACTTCATGGATAGGGACTCAATCAACTTGGCTGAGTTGATCGGTAAATATGGAAGGAATAGTTTCGTCTTTGCATTGGGCGTGGAGGCAAACATGACGAGATATGTGAGTCAGAACGCGTCGATGCTTAGAGCTCAGCCGTTAGGCTATCCTCTTTTGTACCACGCTGTCGAAAAGCCACTTCTATACGGCTATCTCGTTTCGCCATCCGACACGAAGTCCATGGTCAGTTGTCTCCTCTCTCATGGTTCTGACCCAAACGAAGAATTCATCGACGAGACTGGCAGCCCGACAACGCCTTGGGGCCATTGGGTACCGAAAGTCATCAAAATGTCCCGAGATGAGCTTTTCTGGAACTTGGTCACTATTAAAAGGCTCCTTGAGGCAGACGCGAGTTCCGATCAAGACCGGCTACTCGAAAGCCATCTTGCGGCATACTTGGAGTTGACCAATGATAAAAGCACTGAAAGCCTGCGTGACCAAGGGCGACAAGTATTGAGATTGCTTGAACGGAATAAGAATAAGGCTAGCAACAGGCCCTGGGCATCGTGGTATCTGCCGGGACTTCTGAGGAGTCTGCCATCAATGAGGTGAGAGAAGAGTGTGCTTGAATTGATGAAGCAATGAATGCCTGTCCATAGTCGATGGCGATGGTTCTTGCAACCTAAATCACTTCTGGGTTGTCGTTCCCTCTGTGATAGATACTGGAGAAAGGGGTAATAATAGGCTTGGTCCAAAATCTTGCTTGTCGCCCGTGTCGCAATTAATCCCGTGCCTTTCCACCTCAACTTCTTCCTCAGCGGCAAACTTGTAGGAGCGGCATTCTGCAATGGAATGGTTAGCCACGGAACTTTCAGACATATAAAATGGCAAAATAATGCAAACAACTTGGAGGCCGTACGTACCGCAGACGTCAAACCTCTCTCCTTTGGCCAGGAACGCAATGAAGCCGCGATGCGTGATGAGGACAATATTCTTGTAGGAGCGGGCGAGGACCTTGACGCGCTGCCGAACGCTCTCAGCACGTGCCGTAGCGTCTTTGGAAGTGTGCGGTGGGTAGTCCCATTCTTGGTGACAGGCGGAGAAATCGAGGTTGGGAAATTTGGTGGCCATGTCGGCGCGCGAGACGCCCTTATTGCAGATGGCGTCATGGGCTTCGCGCAGATCTGGCCAGATCTGGAGCTCAGCCCTAGCGGGAGAGCTGTTGAGAAGGTGCCCGAAAACAATGAGAGCCGTCTGGACGGTGCGCGTCATGGGAGACACGAGTATGAGATCAGGCTCGGTTGGTAGGCGCACGTTGCTTGCTTGCTGGGATCCGACTTCAGTCAGAGGAGGATCTCGATGAGGATATCCTCGGTCAACACTGCACATTTCATGTCGTATTAGAGTCGGCTATGGATTTGTTCCTGTTTCTTTATTGGTCACTTACTTGTGAAGAGACTGTCCATGGCGTAAGATGTGAATCGTCGCCATGTTGTAGATGTTGAGCGCGGAAAGCTAAGAAGAGGCTGAAGTAGGGTTCTTCGGTGAAGTTTGTGCAGCTGGAAGGTTTGAGGAAACAGCGCATTACCCGAGATATGCACCTATCCGCTTTGAGCTTTCGACAGCAGGCAGCAACACTGCCTAGCATGATAGAGTATTTTCATCGGCTACTGGATTGCCATGTTATGGGCTATCTGGAGTCGACGTTTAACTCAGACCCTGAAGTCGGCGCAGTCACATAAGATTGGTCCTGAAATTTCCAGAAAGCAGGCTATCGTGGTATATGTCAGGGCTGCTGAGGAGGAGACTGCCATCGATGCGATGAAGCCCAAATATGCAGGAGTTAAAGACATGATGGACGCACGTTGATACTGCTGTATGCTCGCCTTTGTAAAGTAGTAGCTCATTGAGTATGCTGTCGTTGAATGCTTGCTTGGCGGTGTCATTTGTTGTGCTGTAATAAATCGCGAAGCACAATTGGTGGAACTTGAGCTGCCAATTTCCCCCAAAACCTTAACCGGGCCTATGACAGCGACGAAAGATCGTCGCCAACGCTGAATCACATCTTTTTGTCATGAATGGTAACATCGCAAGGCCTATGGGCTAAACTTGATTGAGTAGTGAATCCGTCAATCGCACCTTCAAATTGCTGTATGTCGAAAAGTCGGTAATCTCGGGCGACGGGCCGAAATCAGACGACTAAGGTTCACCTTACTGTATATAATTCTCGACCGCAACGTCCGATGAGCCTGATCAGCTCAAGCCAGCACTGTTCAATCAATCACCAACATTGTCGCTCGCGAAGAAAGATGCGGAGCCTTCTACTTTACCCCCTCCTCATGGCTTCATCGGCCTTGGCGGAGAAGCTTCTCTACCGCAACACCTTCAACACCAGCGATGCTGTCGCCGACTGGGTTCCGGAAGGCCCGGTCAAGGCAACTGTCACCAACAACACGCTCGAACTGAGCGGCGCCGGCAAAATCGACGACTACTTTGTCTACTGGGTGCCAGAAGTCTTTCCCGACCGCATCCGCATCACGTGGGAGTTCTCGCCTCTCGAAGAACCCGGCCTAGCCATGTTCTTCTTTGGCGCTGAGGCTGTTGGCGGCGGAAGCATCTTTGACAAGGATCTCGCACCCCGCAATGGTTCTTATCCACAATACCACTCTGGCGACATCCGAACGTTGCACGCGTCGTACTTTCGCCGCCGTTGGCCAGAGGAGCGAGCTTTTCATTTGGCGAATCTGCGCAAATCGCCTGGTTTCCACCTTGTGGCTCAAGGTGCCGACCCTATCCCCTCTGTCGAGGACACCCAGGGCGCCTACTACAAAGTCGAAGTTGTCAAGGACAAGCGCGATGTAAAATTCTCTGTTAATGGGTTGCTGCTGTTCTCATGGGAGGATGTTGATCGCTCCACTGGCCCTGTCATACGTGGTGGGCGTATTGGGTTCCGGCAGATGACCCCACTTGTTGCTCGATATCGCAATCTAGAAGTATGGAAGCTGTAGGTGGTTTGGAGTTTGAAAGTACATATGTGGGGTATCATTTTCAACCTCTTTCGGTTATATATGACGCTCAGCCTGGTGGCGGTGCCTTGCTGAGCTGCAGTTTCATAAAAACGTAGTCAAATAAAAAAGAACTCCCAGCCTGCCTGGGGTGCTTGGCAGGCGAATCACGCCAATCCAAGTATCTTTGCTTCTGCTATGGTCGTACAAGGCTTACTTGGTGGAGACTTGACAGTCAAAGTGCATCTGACATGGATCTTTTGTTCCCATAGGCCGCCAACCATTTAGGCAGCAACGGGAAGTAGATATAAATCCTTGGCTGCCATAACAAAGGTGCTGTCCATAGATGTCAGAGTTTACATCAACAAAATAACGAGATCCCACTGAGCTCAAACATGCAGAACAACTCAACATCAGAAGAGGCTTCTTCCCAATGCACAGCTCCATCCTCATATTATGGACCAGGCTCCCTTAGCGCCTGGTACCTTCTGATACTCTCCGTCATTATTACATGGCGCTACAGCTCGAAGACCGGGTTTAGAGCCCACCGCATTGCTATCACTACCGATTTCATAGCCGTCATGCTCTACCCGCTGCTCAGCACCTGCCATCTTATATACCTTCTATTCAGGTGTTCCCTGAGTCAAGATCTCCTAGAGTCTGTCTTGGAGCCGCTTCTTTCCCCAGGTACAGACTCGGCTACCACCGAAGAAGGAGTTCAATCAAACACTCACAACGGGACGGTGAATATTTCATCCGCACTGAGAGTGTTGGAAATTTTCACCGTGTTTGTGATATGCGGGTTGATCCCAATTCTTCATCATGAACTAAACGCTGAGCGGACATCGCCTACCACCCTGACACTACTCAGCGGCTTTTTGTGGTCAATTTTCGTTTGGACCATACTCTTCTACAAATCCTGGCAGCACGGCGCCTTACTACATGCCATTTCACGTTTCTTGTCCCTCGGAAATCAAGTTTTAAGTATCTATGTGTTTCTATTCACACTACTCGGTACCATACCTTTTACATGGCTCTTTCATCAAGCCATGCCTGTATGCAAGCATCTTTACGCATGGCTCATTAAATTCTACCGAAAACCGACAGTCTTTTTACGCCAATACTTCCGCGGAACCGTACAGTCCTTTTATGAGGATCAACCTCTTCCCGTTGGGCTTCCCATTTTGTTGTTTCCCTTTTTGTTGATTATGGCCGCCGCAGCCATTCTCCCCTTAGAGCTTTTGCTCGGCATGCCAACGTCAACCTATTCCCAGCCCTTTATTATAGCCTACGGACGTCGGGTTTTATTTCCAAGCCTAGAGACCAATATTTCCGAGTTGGATCAAATGGCAGCCATAATAGGCGGTGCTATGACCTTGGTATTCAGCATCTACGATGTCACAAAGGATGTGAACATTATTGGAAATATCTTTGAGCGGTGGTCATTGGGTTGGAAGTCGTGGTTGGCAGCGCGGGGGTGAGACCACAAGGTGTGTGCTGTGATTAGGGATCGTTGTGAATTATTTAACTGTATTAAGTTATTGTTATTCCAATTCATTTATTACTATTATCATAACTTCTCTTGCTTAAGGTGGTGATGCCAGCCACAATGCCGAATGGCATAGTTTTCACACATCAGCCGCATCTTAATACATCCAATCCCGCACAACACCAAACCTTGTGTGTTTGTTCCTATGCAGCTAGTTTGTGAAAGGCTTGGCCCTGTTGAACAAGGCAGTGCATTATTCATGCAAGTTTCCCAGGGATCACATCCGAATCATTAGCTTAGTCCCTGCTACCGTCGTGGGGCTCGCTCATTATTGGCCAAGGGCAGCCCATTCTAATCAGAAGGCACCCAGCCTCAGGAACGGAAGGGAAATTACAGATATTGATTTGCGGTCCCGTTGTGTCTATGCTAGGCCTACTATTGAAGCGATGGAGTATCTAGCGTGACTAACTCTTGACGATTATGTCGTAAAGCCTCCAGAATTGGGCTGCCGTGGCTCTCCAGCCGCGTCGAAAGAACCATCTACTAACCGTCTCAAAGCCTGAGCGGTACTCTGACCGGGCGCAACCCAAGTCACGTTGCACCCAATCTCCTTGAGGTATGCAACTGTCGAGTTGTCGAAGGAATACTCAAAGGTGATTTGCTGCGGGACTAGTTGGTCATGTAATCGTGGAGCAGCCAGTGCGTCATGCGCAGTCATGTTCTTCTCCAGGGCATTAAGCATGACTTGGAGTGTTGCAGTGATGATGCGACTACCACCGGCAGAACCCGTAACGAGGGAAACGGTACCGTCGGGTCGCTCGACGATTGATGTGCTGATGCTCGATAGTGGACGTTTGCCCGGTCGAATAAAGTTGGCTTCGCTGGGTATATATCCAAATGCATTCGACTCCCCGGGAATGCTAAAGTCGTTCATCTCGTCGTTCATGACCACGCCGGTCTCTGGCACCATGACACGAGAGCCAAAAATGAGATTAACGGTAGTGGTGAGCGAAATGGCCAGGCCAGAGTTATCCATAGCAACCAAGTGCGAAGTGCCAGGAGTATCCAACGATTCAAGGCCATTAGGATCGTAGTCTTTCAGCTGCAGAGGTTTGCCGGTGATCTTGGATCGGACCTCCTCGGCTGTGTCATTTGACATCATTTGCTTTTGATATTCTGTGAGTCCCTTGACAAAACTTGGGTCGCCAAGCTCGGTGCGCATGCCATAGCCAAACTTCATAGCCTCGTCGATCAAATGGGTGCTTTCATTGACCCGAGAAGAGTCGCCGATGAAATCATAGCCGCTGAGGATGTTCATGACAGTTGCGGCGACTGCACCGCTCGAGGGAGCTGATCCGCTGGTGATCTTTCCGCCTCGATAATTGATCTGAGAGGGTTCTCGAACCACCACGGAATAATTCTTGAGATCGGCTGTTGTCATGATGCCGTCTTTTTCCTTGAGGGCCTTGATCGTTGCCTCGGCAAAAGCCCCTTCGTAAAAGACATCTGGCCCGTGAAGAGCAATTTCCTCCAAGAAGTCAGCATACCTCTTTCGGGTAATCTTTTCGCCCAGTTTCAGCAGGGAACCGGAAGGCGCGAAATCTATTGACCATGCCGGGTCTGTCACGAGAAAACTTTCGTTTTCGGATTTGGTGTATGTCGTCTTCATGAACTTGACTAGGTCGGCATGAACCGGAAATCCGTAGCGGGCGACGTTAATTGCCGGCTTCACCAAATCCGCCCAAGGCAAACGGCCGTAGTTCTTATGCAAGTGCTCTAAACCGCGAAGCTCTCCAGGGACGCCGCTACTAGAGGTTATCGAGCTGTACTTGAGCACTGAAAGTTCAGGCTTCATACCTTGCCTGGCCACCGTAGAGACTGGCGTTGACGTTCTCTTTGAACATGTCCTCTTTGGCTGCACCCGGCGCCGTCTCACGAAAATCGACAAATTCGTATGGCGAATCACCGTGGCTACCGGTGGACTTGTGAACGAGCATGAAGCCACCGCCTCCAATGCCAGAGTGATACATTGCTGGTACAAGTCAGCACTCACAATCTACAGAGACACCCGAGGCTTCCACTTACCAACGGTTCCGACACAGAATACCGTCGCTACCATGGCATCAGCTGCGTTACCGCCTGAGCGTAACACGTCAATTCCGATGGTGCTGCATATTTCGTTCTCGCAAGCAACAGCTCCAAGCTTATCGGTGAAATGAGCCGAATGAGCCGGTGACGTAGCGGGAGGGTAATGGCTGGGATATGGGTGCGCATAGACGCCCTGCGCAACGAGGCTCAAGAGAGCGCTGAGAACTTGAGGTCGCAGCATTTCACCAATTGGCTGAAGCTATTCACCCTTGCCAACAGCTTCGTGAAAAGGGCTTGGCATGGGAGAGAAAGAAACGGTCACGATAGGTAGGACACGGCTTCATATTAATAATTAATATTGCGGGGGTTAGCTTCGCGCTAAGACTGCGAGTCTTTGATAACGAGTGTAACACGGCATCATTATCTGCTGCCGATCGCAAGTCGGGATGTGGGCGGGGTTGGGGTTGATTGAGCGAGCACACGATCATGGTCTACCCTAGCCATACGTCATTTACAGGAACGCGCGAATTGGGGCCCTTTGAGAAGCGATCGACAAGCCATCAACCCCTCACCGTTGTCGTCCGGACCCGTTACAAATCACGCCGCCATTAAGCAGCTTCCTAAACGAGCGTCCCTAGCCGTGTTGTGGATAACGCCCTCCAGGGACCGACGTAGCTGGCGCAAAGTTAAACGGCCTATCTGTTGTAAAATGCGCCCTATCTAGAGCTCGACGTTGGGTCTCCTCCATCATGCCAGGTACAACCCCTGTTTCCGGCCCGCTTGAACCAATCACGGTGTTTTCTGCGGCCAGAGAAACCTCACGAGATCCGCGAAGTTCAAGAAACACCGCAGACCCTCCCACCTGCACAAGTCGAGTCGATATGTTCCACCTCACGCGCGGGTTAGGCAAGTCACAAAGGGAGATTGAAATATGGCCAGTCATCAAGAGAGCAGTACAGGAAGGCGACCTACCTAAGCTGCACGATGCATTTGGCCAATGGAACAAGTTGGCAAGCGAAACTCCAGAATCTTTTTACAGCGAGCGCGACAACAATGGGCGACTCTCCCAGGCGCGGCAACTCTTCTGGATGCTCCGTGCGCGGAAGATCCTATGGGATGCGGTCAAAGCTGGCCATGCCAGTATGGTGGGATATGTGCTACACGAGATAGACGAGAAGAACTGGGCAATAGAGTATCATACTGTCCAAATTGCAGTCGAGGAACAAAACTGGGCAATTGTCAAAATCTTTCTTCACCATGGCTGGGATATCAATGACCCATCCTATAACGTGTGCTATGGGGGATCGATACTAGCGTAAGCTCCGACGCTCTCAGCTGATACTAGCATCACAACAGCTGACTTGGCCTCTATAGTGTGCTCGTCGACCGCGAAGAATGTGTCCGTGGGCTTCTGGAGCTTGGAGCGGATCCTCGTGGAGCCGGGAGGGGTGGAAGCTCTTGCCTTACATTTCGCGCCGGAGAGAGGGCTCCAGTTAGTGTGTTCCACATGTTGAGGGAGTACGGAATCGATTTTAAGCAGTCGAATGCATTGCACGCAGCTGCTCTGAGCAACTCTACAGAAGTTGTGGCCTATCTGTTAGACGAAGCAGGTGTACCGATCAACCAGGTTTGGCTCCCTGACGAGGAACCCCCAGGCTCGTGGCTCGACCAGCGCGGAGACACCCCCCTCCATTACGCATCAAGGACGTACAGCTCCGTCAATAATATCCAGTTCTTGCTTACAAGGGGAGCGGATCGGACGATGAGGAACGCAAATGGTGATTTGCCGATTGACTTGGCAAGAAGGGAGGGAGTAATTGCTGCTTTGGAGGCTGAGGATCAGTTGTTGAGGTTCAACCTTGGTTAACATAGGTACTTCAACAAAGGCCAAGAAGGTTTCTCGTGGAAACAAAACTCGTAGGCTCTGCGAGTGGAGTCCAAGTGGGCGTTTGCCTGACATGATTGGCAATCAATACCCGGCTAATGGATATAAATCGTGTGGCTGGGATGATGCAGGTGAGGGGCGATTAAGGACTTATCACTCTTTCACCATACAAGCGATATACGGGCGTCTAGCTTCATCCATAATGAAGAAACGTTGCAAATACTGCGCCAATCTGACTATTGAGGTCCTGGTCGACCTAGCCAAGCAAGAGTTCGAAGGGGCTTGGTTTCCCCGCAAAGCTTACTATGAGCACCACCCTTCCTTCGGCGACCTCGAAGCGGCAGCCCTCACCGGCTGCGACCTCTGTCAGCTTATACTCGACTGCTTCAAGGGATCTGTAGCCGGCCCAGAGGAGGATTATGTCTGGCCTGAAGCCTGGAAGGATGAGCCACCGCCGGACGCCATCACCATGTACGCCAAAGCCAAGCAGCTACAACAGTCGAAAGTAAAGCTTTCTATCAACGTGCAGAACGCGTATGTGGATATGCCGTTGGAAGAAGTGAGACTGTTTGACATTATCTTGGTTCACCTAGGGCCCGTGCAAAAGATAGAAGAGTCAGATGATGGAAATGATTGGGAGTCGTCGGCTTCCGTCCTATCAGATTCATTCGGTGTCTTTCCTGACTTGAAATTGCTGTTGACTGCAGATAGAGGTTAGTTTATTTAGCATTTGCCCTTTCATTGTGGGTTCTTGATGAACCTGGAGTATCGTTCTAATGTTTTGCAGGGCAGAAAACCCAAGTAGGGAAATACACAATTGGTCGCACCGTGATAGATGAGGACCTCGGCTCAGACTCAAACCATACCATGGCTCGAAACTGGCTTCTCGAATGCGAGGGCAGTCATCCTAATTGCTGGCCAAACGAGACCCCAATCATGCCTACAAGAGTGATAGACATCGGGACTGGGCATACGAACAGCTCATATGATGAGATGCGCCTCGTCGATACAAATGGAATGAAGGCAAATTATGCCGCCCTCAGTCACTGCTGGGGAGGTGCAATTGAGCCTGTGCTAGAGGCAGATACTCTGATTCCTTTCCAAGATTCTATCCCCTACTCGTCTCTAGCAGCCAACTTTCGCGACGCAATAACCATCACGAGGAACCTTGGGATCCGATACATCTGGATCGACTCACTATGCATTATTCAAGACTCACGGAGCGACTGGGAGCAGGAATCCAAGAGGATGGGATCCATCTATCGCGACGCTGCCGTGACTATATGCGCCGCTGCAAGCAAAGGAAGCAAAGAGGGCATATTGAAAAAGAGGCCACCGATACCAGGCCCGAAAGCCGTCAAACTAAGAATTTTCTCCGACCCTACCAATGATGCGATTGTCAACGTGTCAAAGAGAGATGAACTATCGGACGAAACGCTATGGCATCTTTCCTGGAGCAGCGTATTTAGTCCCCTCTCTACTCGAGCATGGACCCTCCAGGAAGCCGCACTGTCACCAAAGGCTCTCTCTTACGGCGTACACGGAATCTATTGGCAATGCCCGCGCGAATTTTACGCATCTAATGGCCTCACATCCGGCATCAATCTATTTCCAATTAGGCCAACCACTATCAATTCAATTCTTCATTCTCGAACCCGTCTACCTTTAGCCATAAGTACCTCAGACCGCTCAACGCTGTTGGATGACTACTACGCAATCATCTCCTCCTACTCTGCTCGAAAGCTTACAATCGCTTCGGATAAATTACCCGCTATATCAGCCATCGCTATGGCCTTGAGTGAGTCACTCACGGTAGGAGACTCGGTGGCGACATATCTGGCCGGACTCTGGGACATAGATATCCTTTTTGGACTTTTGTGGTATTCTGAGTTTGGGTATGCGCCACGCGTACCGGTATACCGAGCCCCTTCGTGGTCTTGGGCTGCCACAGATATGCCAGTGCTGTTCCCTCTGCACTCTGAGCGAGAAGAATGGGGGTCTTCGGGGTGGGACATGGAGGTTCTGCACCACAGTGTGACTCCGAAGAGTTCCACTTACAGCTTCGGTGAAGTGGAGGATGGCCGCTTGGTAGTTTGTGGTCTCACGATGCGCCTGGTCCGCAGCAGACAGGTGGTAAGCAAGAAGACTCTCCAACCAAGCCGTATCGGAGATTGTCAATACGACGAGCCGCTTTACGAGGATGGAAATGGAACTGCTTATACCTCAATTACTAAGCCGTCGGGAAGTACGGGTATGATGTTGACTTTTGACGAGATGTTGGAGGATTACGACGAGCCTGGCGGCGAGCTCAAGGTCGACGAAGCGCTGTATTGTGAAAAAGAGTACATGGCTCTTCTTATTCGCTTAGAGGATTATCCAAAGGTGCGGAAGAAGGAGGGGCAGGGGATCTTGATCACGCAGCGACCAGATTCTGAAGAGTATGAACGCGCTGGTTATCTAACAGACATTGCTATCAGCTACGAGTGGCTTGAATCATGGCAAAGAAAGACACTGACTTTAGTATAAGCGATATCGTAGCACAGTATAGTTAGGCTTATAGTATGGGCTTCTATCTTATCTCGCTGTCGCGAATGCAATGCATGATCCCATTTCTTTTGGTGGGTGATTATATATGAATGCATCCATGCCATGGTCCATTTCTGTTCGGAGCTTTATTGTCAATTTCGCTAGTCTGACGCACTTTGTTCGATTCATGCGACGAGCTAGAGGGACTCGGGAACATGCTCTTGCCCGGAAACTAGCGAACTCTGACGCTCGAAACTCGTCACTAGTTTTACTCTGGACCATGCGCTATCCTCACGTCTATTGTCGTAGACCTGTCCAAGAGCTACCAGCCCAGGCACTAGCCCCCTTGCGATATCGTCGCTTGAGAATACAAATACAGCGCTGCCCGAGCCACTTATGTAAAAATCCAGGTCCTGATAAAAAATACAAGTACCCACCCGACATAAAGAAGGAAGCAGATTATTATACAACAGACCAGGTAAATGGAGAAAATCGCCAGATGAGCCCAGCTTGATATCCATAAGTCACTTGCGTCCTGAAAAATTAAAAACATCATGCTACCTGACTCATGCCAATGCTGGTGGCTTGTACGTCTTTGACCGTATGCTGTAAAAGCGGCATCAGGGCGGCGACCTTGAATTAAGTAATAGACGCAAGTGCTTAGGCGGGTAGCGCGATTGCGGTCTATGCGGCGTAGGCCATGCCAAAATTCCGTGATAGCCAGTGATAGTATGAATGAAATGAATAACAGTGGCGTAGCTATCTGCTTATAATGTCTCAACCTTCAGGACTCAGTTTAGAGACGTGGAAAGACTAACTCGAGACAATACTGACTGGTAAAACATGTCCTGGTTAGCGTTCATGATTCCGCTGTTAGGTCATCAGGCTCTGGTTTAGGCACTGTGTCCGAACGCAGCAGATGGTTCGTCAATTCAAGATGTGTATGAAGCTGCAAATCTATCGATGATTGTGATTGAAGTTGTGTCTAAAAGTTAGGCCGCTGGTGCTATGTAATCCGATACTTATAGCATCAGATGGTAAGGCCTCTTTGTTTCTTCAACTCCTTAGCCAAGCCATAGGAACATATAAACAGCCACAATCGCCCAACGAAGTAAGCCCCCCATCCTGACCTCTACCACATTCAGTCAATCAACCAGTGAAACTTGGCTATTCCCCCCCCCCCCCCCCA